>JACMIJ010000282.1:0-22761 GCA_014805365.1 Koerneria luziae | reverse complement strand
AAATGAAAGTGGGGGGGGGTATGAAACTACCACGTACAGTATAGTGACTCGAGTCAATGCCGCACAGGTTCATCTCTCCTCCGACATTTCCGTTCAAATCGCGGTTCAGCCAGAAAGCGAACACAGCCTGCGGGCAGATGGTCTTGTTAGCGAAGATTTGAGTGAGCGGCTGCGGGATGTTGTTGACCGAGATGGCATCCCAGGCCATACCGAGGATTCCATCGAATTGTGAGGTCTGAAGAAACCTTGCCATAACAGATTGACATGTTTGTTCCTAATTTAGGAGGCTGAACGGAAGATTATGAAGCCTTGATTCCGGAATACATTACTTTACTAATTTTCAACTGTTTTACATTAATTGATTGCATTATAAGCCGTGCATGTTTTGCAAGCAGCTTCCACGTTTTCATTGTTGGTATTCAAATAACAGGCAATCGCTTTCTATTGGCAAAACCTACCACAAATGTGCTTCCAGGTTCCTGTGTGGCACACGCGAATCCTTGATTTCGGTTGGTGCAGAATCCATCAGAGGGAGATCCGAACTGAACGGGGATGGATCATTCATCATTCATTTGTGATGTATGGGAACGGAAAACAATCCTCCAAACTGAGGCGATGTTTGTGCACAAGTGTGGCTAAATGAAACAGTGTCTACGAGAAGCTTATACATTGTATCAATTCCGCATGTAGTTAACTTATTTATTATATTTTGAAAACTGAAGTATCCATGTGTTTGAATCCGCTACTACTGTGATCACTAAGAACGCTTGTGCTGGCATAAGGCAGAAACTTACGCAGACAACGTCGTTCTTGACGGTTCCTTGCATGGATCCGGTTCCATATTGAATCTGGAACGGCGTGTTCTTCGACGTGCACGTGGAGGATCGGGGACAGTTGAACTGTTGATGCGTTTGGCAGGCACGATTCGATGTCGGGCAACCGGCGCACGGCACCCAGAGGTTGGATGAACCGGTGTCGAAGAGCACCTGAAGAATTGAATTCGGGAGAAAAAAGGAAAGATGGAAATAGTTTGCGTAATTGGAATCTACGTAGCTCATCCGCCAAGTTTTTTTTTCTGTATGGTGTGATTCTCCGAGATGTTGTTCACGTGTCACTGACTTACTACTTCATCAAACTGTTCTTCATGAGCTCTTCATATTAATTCGAATTGTGTCTCGATGAATTCCAACATGCAACACGATAACAACACTCACCTCAAAGCTCTGAGGAGGACTTCCAATAGTGATACTTCCGTAGTACTGTGCCTGTAATTGATCCAGATTATTCCAACCTTGGGATTGTTTCCATTCAGTATGGTTTCGCCTGTTTACTATGCATTTCGCACGCAGACAAAGTGCATTTTTGGTACACGCAGGATTTTATGAGTGTCAACAACTGCCTACAGCAAATAGCTATTCCATTCATAAAAATTTGTTTGTATTGTCCGTGTTTGTTGCCTAAAAAAGCTTATGACTAATGCATAGCGCAATAACTGTTTCATACCTCTAGATCCTCATATTACTCATACTAACAGACTACAATCACAATTCTACTAAGAGAATAAAATTAAAACATTGATTGTACAATATTTCATTCAAAAAAGCCCATCCTTCAACAAGCCCAACCTATCTCAACAAGAATCCCATGTAGCCCATGTTTACACTCGATGATCACTATTGTGACCAAGTACTGTGAAGCACGTTCGGCAGAATTAAGCACGGGGATCATTGTGAGCTCTCCTCCAACCTCACATTTCCCGGCTTCCTCGGGACCCGCGTTCGCGACAACGCTTTGAATCGGGAGAAACATGCTCCACTTTACATTTTCACTTACATTCGCATAATCGGTCAGATCCTCGCTGAATCCCTCTCCGGTATTCGTGCCACTGCCTCCAGTGTTTCCTCCGGTTGATCTCGGCGTCGTCTGCTGTCCTCCCCGTCCGCCTCCTCTTCCACCTCCTCGTCCGTTGCCACCTCGACCTCCGCCGAATCCACCTCCATTTCCAAATCCTCCACCGTTTCCTCCGAATCCACCGTTTCCGCCGAATCCACCATTTCCGCCAAATCCACCACCACCGAAGCCACCACCGCCAAATCCTCCGTACTTATGCGACAAATGTCCGGCAATGCTGCGCGGATTGTACCGGGACATTTGATGACGTTGCCGGCGCATGGGGATTCTGAAAGTGAATTGAAAGACTGCGTAAGTTTGCGATATTCGATACTTAAGGAATGGTGCATACATATCTTCATAAAGTGGAATGTATTGTAACTGACGTACACGAAAGCCCGATATTTTCTCCGGTTGACAAGAAACTCGCCGAACCAGTGCATACCTTTGAAAGTGAATGGACCGCTCTAGATGAAAATAGTATCCTAAGCATAGCTGGGCAAGTAGAAGTACAATAAGGGAATCCACAATCATTTATCGGACGTACGGCTAGTGATGATGTTGTCGGGAACTGATTATATTCTGTGGCGGGCGGCTGACTAACTGCGCATTTGCATTTTTCACCATGATCAATGGGACGTCAGGAACGGTTTCGCTCCACATGCACTCATACGCATACTCCTACACGCATTTGCTATGCGGACATGACGAATGACTGCGTTTGTTTTGTCAGAGAATTATGCAAGCACGGTGGTGGATTCCAAATGTGGGGGACGAACGTATGTGAACTGAAGCAATTGTACAATTGTACATTGGAAATAGTACTAGAAAGGATGATAATAAGGTATTTTTAGTAAAAAAGAGTTAGCCAGGTTATTCCTCCACCTTCTGGTTTATTAACCCAATCCTGGAGCGAAGCCAGCATCAGAAATAGTTTCAGGGTTATTGTTTTGCCTACCCCGGTTCATCTTTGCTTATCAGTACACTTACCACTCTCTTATATAGAATTCTTTTGTTCTCCTAAGTACATTGAGCTTTCGGAGCATGAACTATTAGCATACCTGCCAAGGAAGGACCTCGCGGTCACAACACCGATGGCCGAGACGGCGAGTAGAACAACGAGAGCCGGTCGAATCGCCATCTGCTCCTCCTCTGCTGTTGCGTCGTCGTTCCGACGCGCCTTTTATAGATTGCCCGAGTTGTCGTCTAAACAGTCGGGGCACCGTCATACCATCATAACCAACAGCTGGGTACACGCCGTGGAATGGCTATGAATCATGCGCGCACCCCCTGGGATACCGCAGGCGATGTCTGCTCTCTCTGTCAGCCATCTTTCATATCAATTTGTTACTGTTCGTGACCTCGAACATTTGTAACTGTAGTGCAGGAAAAGAAAAAAAAAGAGGGTGCAAAGTTTCCCTAGTAAACGCTTACAACTATGGTGACTTGTTACTCTCGTGTCACTGTTTCGACATAACAATGTGGTTTGACTAATAACGGTGTGGGTTGCCTCGTGAATAATATTGTGAGTGCAGTTGAACCTGCTGAAGTAGAAAAGAGACAGCCGCAGGTGCCGTTGTGCCTATAATAAAGTGAGCAGCCAGGCTTTTAAGGAATAGATACAGTATACGTCAGCCATGGACAACCAAACTAATTTTTGGGTACGGTAGCTTGCTCGGTCGCCACAACAAGTGGAGCGCCAGCAAGCAGCTTGAAACAATTTCAAGACTTCAAAGTGAGGCCGTACCAGCGGCCGTATAAATACCAGTTCTACTGTTTAGGGCTATACACTATCGGTTACTAAGCGGGCGTCGGCAAACACAATTACTCTTTGCAAGCACTACATTGTACGCACATTCGTTTCTGGGGCCATACGGAGTGGATTGTTGTCATGTACACAACTGGCCTCCAATCAGCAGTTGAGACCATTAAAAGTGTCGTATTCCGGGTACAACGCGTTTATTAAGCTCGTTTTTCGTTCGTTTGCTGACGATCAAATTTGAGAAATTGTGATTTTCGAAAACATCAAGTCCATTCGTGACATCACCGAAACATTTAGAGGAAGTTCACCTCCAGCCAGTTCATATACATTCGTTCACCAATGACGACAATACCGTAACGCTTGACCTCGTTACTAGATCCACTCTAAATTGCATTAACTTTCTCGAGCTGTTATTGGTCATTATACGTCATCAACAAATGATTCTTTACAGATGTCATTCTGACCAGTATTGTTCAGTTTAGAACTGCATACTTTAAATTATGGAGAACAACCTTTTCAGTATTCTTCTCCAGCTTGGCGCGTGTGATGTATTTGTAGACTTCTTTGAAGTGATGTATGAGAAAAGAACAAACTTTTGAACACATTCATAGCTCTACTTTTTAATGAACAGCTTTCCTTGTTTCTTTGTTCCTATTGATTTCAATTGAATATAACAATTTCATCATTTTGAAATCGGAAATGGTACACTTGATCTTTGTCAGGCGGTTCTCCATATCCGTCTTGCCTATTTTGATAGAGCTGCTCCCCATCATTCCACATGTTTGACCAGCCCGTCCATGCCCGATATCCCTTCCGTCCCCCGTTCGCCCTCTGATGCCCTCGTTGCTTTTCCGTCTGTATTTATCAAACCCCTCGGGAATGATGTTGACTGACGTTATCCGGTGTATTTTCTGCTCGGTGGTGGCCACTGTTGCATCTGGGTGGGCTCGACGTGGAGGAGCTGACTGTATATTTTTAAAAAAATATTGGCTTCTAACAGGTCATACAGAGTATTGATATGTGTATCTGATCTCGAACACAGTTTTTGTTCACAAGACAAAATTTACACACTGTTGAAGTTTTGATCAGAGTGGTTCCTCGATGGGGTTTAGGTGCAAGAACTTTCTACCACTTCATGTATTCCTAACAATAACGTCGGTATACTGTACTTACACAATGTCATGCTACGCATGTTTGTTCGTTTCATTGCGAACAATGCAACTAACACAGCATGCTGGCAGCATTTATGTTTGGCTTGTTATTCATCATTCGTGCCATAAATCGTTTGTTACATGTTCTCGACCACCCCGTGTACAATGTTCAGTATCCTCCGTACACAACATACCCATGAAACATTTATTGTCTACCAGAAGGAATGCGAGATAGCGCCAGCAAAAACGGTCATGTCTGTGGAAACAAACAAACGAAAAAACATATAAAAGGGGAAAAGAGAAAAAAGATACCCAGTTTGCAACTACATGAACAGCTTAGAGGTGGCATAAGGCATACAACGAAGAACATACTATTCCATGTGGAAATAATAGTCATACTCGCATGGAATAATAATAACAGTTTAAATGGAAAACATTAAGGAACCCCACTTTACTTGGCGACTATACACTACTTAACAATGAGGCAAGGTGGTAGAACCACAGAGAGGGGAGGGGGTGAGGAGATATATAAAAACGGGACGGAAGGCGATGTTGGAACAGGAGAAATGGGGAAGTGACTACAGTAGTCCCAGAACAGAGGTGACACACTAAGTTAGCCCGATGATGACCTGCAGGTTGGTAACAGGAGTAAAGATGGTGCTGGCAGGGCGCAGCAAGATGTTCTTCACTTTTGTAAGATTCAAGCACCAACGATGTTGTTGTTTTTTCGTGCATAAAGAACTAAGAAAGCAGATCGTAACGTTATTTTTGTGCTTTTTTGGTGCATGATGACTTTGAATCTTACAAAGGATTGCAACGCCCATTTTGCTGCCAGAAGAATTAAAACAATGCGAAAGAGACAACCGAATAGTAACGAGAAACCGCATTCGGATGACAGCAGGGTAAACTCAGACTATTCCAAAACACCAGAAAGGAGACGAATAAGAGAACAAAGACAAGACAGGTAAGACGGATAGACAAAAACACACCAAAACAAAAACACAAATGGTACATAATAATATAACTTACTAGTATATACGCGCCTAGTGCACAGTAGTTAAGGTGGTTGTTTCTACATGAGAACCAAGAGATGCAACAAGTAAAGCGAAAACAGGAAATAATAAATATGTCGAGAGTTTTGATCGTTTTAGCAACCTTAACAAGAACACAAGGCAAAACGTAGTCAAATCAGAAGATAAACGTATTGAAGAAGAAGCAAACCCACTTTTTGAAAGTACTACGCCCTAATAGTTATATAAAGAAAATATGTTTTTGAAGATCAAAAGTCGGTCGAAGTTATCAAAATTATTACACAGCCCTATTTAGTTTCACAGAAAACACTAAGCATTTCGGGTATGGTTTTAAAAGTGGCTTTCCTCCTTCTTCAAAGGCAATCGTCAACAAGAACGAAGCCCGAGTACATTAGCTAAGCATTATAAAATCATACCATAATTAAGACGACCGTTATAGTAATTATACATAATAAAAAAGTACGCGTTTAACGTGAGGTCATAGTGGAGAAAAGCAGAAAGAAGTGGAAACTCGAAGGTATTATAAACAACAAAAACGCTAGCTAGCTGTAGGAAAAAATTCCAAATAACAAGTTCTGAACCAAAGTTATGAGAAATGTGATTTTGAGCAGCATATTTTTCGAGTTTCAAGATCTTTCTACTAAGGATCCATGGAAAGGATAATGGGGGAACACGGAGTTTGACTTCCGTTTGCGGAGAGCATCTGCTTAGCCTGTCAACGACCAAAAGCACGCTCTCCAAAGTAGACACTACTGCGCTTGTGTACAAAGCAACGATAAAACATACACATAAAACACAAATGGGCAACTGCACCCAAGCTTCTGCTTATTAGGAGCCATAGATGGAAGAGAAACGGCAGGCTAGAACTATAATAGAACACAACGACAACATACAGAGAAGAACTACATTACCTACAAAGATCGCTGAAGCGAGTGCAGAAGGTGCAACTACCAAAAAAACATGCAACAAGGCGGTGCATGCACAAAAGATGCTACAATACGATACAATACTCATACATGCAGGTTATAGTATATGATACATAAGCTGAGGATACTATTATTACTGCTACGTGTTACGACATCAAGTGGTCGGCAACACCTTTAGAATCTGATCTACACATCTGGTCATACTGTGGAATTCCTCTCTCTATACAGATGAAAAAAAAGAAAAACAAAGCACAAACTATAAAGTACAAAAAAATTGAGGAGATAAATTGGAACCAGCAAGCGACGAACACGTACGAGAACGGGGAATTCACGTCAGATGATCTTAAGATGATCTTAATATATATATCGTAAAGGGGCAACGGGGAGGTAACGCACTAGCAGTAAACAAGTAGTATAAGGTACATACGCAGTAACTATACACTATGTGTACATGACTATATACATGGAGAGCAGCGAATGCACTCCCAGAGCCTAGTGGAAACTAGGTAGAAAAGAGACACAAAAAGCATACCTATGCAAACTTAGACACTAATTATTAAACTGACTAAAGTACTTTAAGCATACTAAGCAAAAATATTACAAAAAAAGAAAATTTCTAAGGAAAAAGTTAGAGCACAAGTCAAGAAGACACAAACAGAATAGACGAAGACGAGCAGTCGTTGGAGAAACAAGGGAACCAGGTGGTCAAGTGCCGATGATTGGAGTTAGCGAACGTCGTGGGTGGTCTCACTCAACTTCCAGATAGTTGGTCTCATTGACATCTCCCTGTGACTCGCAGATCGACAGGCGACCCATCGAATTGACGCGCTTTCGCAGAAGTGTCTTCGGTCTGGAAATTTTTTTTTGCTACTTTGACATACAACTTAGTCCCGAACTACTAATAAAGTACATGGTATAAATTATCTATAAAAACATTATTCAACCGCTTTGATGTGTTGTAAAATACGGAAAGCAAGTCATAATTCGTTACATACACATTTAGCGGAAAGTGCTTCATTAGTCCCGAGAAACGCGTATTACGAATCCCAAATTGCACGGTACATGGTTCCCAAGTTATTTTTCAGGGATACATCACTGCATGCAAGGTGGGTGGTAGCTTTTCCACATTGTGTCCAAAAGTTCACAATTTCCGGTTGACGTAAAGTGTCGATCCCAAAATAATCCTCATAATGTTTGCTTAAGCATGCGCCGAAAAAAGGAGATAATACCATTACTATTTGCGTCGAGTTTGCACATAGATCAGTTCGGTGTAGCATATCTGGAACCACACAGAGTGCACCAAGAAGCGCTTAGCTCCTGAGTATCACACAAATAGCTACTCTTTAATACGTCTTTGTTATTACATAAGATATATTCTCTGTAGTAACAAAAATGTTATTGAAGACATCATGAATCCTCTTTTTGTCACCTTTGGACATGAACAACTTCTAATGGAAATGATCCTGTCACCTACCGGTTCATCCATTATGGAAATTCAGAAGCATGGCTGTAGATGTACGCAAATTAAGCAAAAATCCTAGTTTTTTAAACAACATACTTGGGGCACTTGAGATAGACGCTGTTGTTGATGATGGCCGGTGAGTCGATCGCGTAGCTGACGAGGAGATGTGCGAGGGACTTGGCCGCCGGGAGGTCCATCTCCAGATCCGCCAGTTCCGACAAGAAACGCGACACGCCACCGTTCACTGCCGTCACCGTCATCACCTGAGAATGAGCATGAATGGTGGGAATCCGAGATTTTTGACCTCCTGGAGTGCTTCCGATGCAAAATTTTCGAAATCCTTTACGTTAGTCACAAGTCAGGAAAATGTTTGGAAGTAATATTGAAGCCAGAAACCCAAGGTATAGGCCAGGATCATCTTAGACAACGTGATCAGTGGTTTGGGCAATACAGAAGATGAACACAGGAGGCATGCTGAACAGTTGTCCACAGCGTGGAAACCTTGATGTTATAGACAAAATCCGAGTGACTGCTCGATCTGGTTCCATACCTGATCATGTACGAGTTGTTTGAATGCCTTGACCGCGTAGTATATGATGTCCATGTTCATCGACGTTACTGCTTCAGTCGCTGCCTGAAGGTATTGGTGTGGTTGCATTAATCTTAAATACAGTTCTCCCTAATCAATACAAAACATGGACACAGGAAGCATCCAGTTGTCCAGGGGGCGGAAGCATTTATATTACAGACAAGATCCTTTCAACTGCTTGAATGCCACGCATCGAATCCCGGCGGAGCCGTGACAATGTCGCACTTGCATTGTAACGGAGCGATATGAGAGTACAGAGGGATAAAGATAAGAGGAATGGGACAGTTCGTATTACACGTGGATGATTCGAACTCGCACCTGATGGATCATATCGGCGTGGAAGAACGGGCATCCGATGAGCGCCTCGGAGACGCGACTCGCATCGCCAGTCAGCGCCAACTCCTTCGCCATCTCCGTGAACTCCTGCGGTGGCTCTGCAAATCGAGAATACGATTTACTCATTAGTAGTGTAAGACGAATGAAAAACATAAATGAAAAAAATTATGGAAGAAGTTATTTCTTACATAATCGTCATATGATGATTTATTTACCTACAGCAAACGAAAAATGCAAATGAAATTCATGATTTTTAACGTACCGGACAGAATGGACCCTTTGACTTCGGGAGAGTTCTCCTCGACGAACTTGATCGCCGACAGCATGATCTGGATGGTCAACGTCTCCGAGGACCTGGAAATATTTACTTGCATTAAAGTGAGAAATACACTCAAAGCACATGTTGTACGATTGGATCTTGGTGATATGCCAAACTGTTTAACTTTTCGATTCATCACCAAGAATTAGCATCAACTTAGTTTTCATCAAATAGAATTTGTGTTGCTGTCAATCTGTTGTTTGTGCATCATGTTGTTTCCAATCATACCTGCCTGGTACGTACGCTCCGCATGACCCGGGATATTTGAATGATCCCAAAAATGGCAACATTTGAACAAACACACAATTGCATTGTTACGCCAAAGCGGGTGGGAAACAATAGGGAACAATGACTGTTTACGGGAAGCCGTTCCACAACTGTGTTTGCTTAACCGTGTCTGTTATCTATGATACCAGCGCCATTTCCGAGAGGCATCAGTTATAGGCTAACGTGAAAGAAGGGACTTTGATGTTCTGATATTTGAGTTTCCAAGAGGGTTGCAATGTATCGAGCAAAACATAGAACAATTCGTTTACCCAGACTTTGACGGTTTTATTGACTGGCTTATGCATAGGTTGTTCACTACTGGGCTTAACCGAGTTTGTCCTCTGTGGTCCAATGGTACGGCTGAGCTGGAATCTCTAATGCTTTTTGTTTAACAGCTTCAGATCGAATCATAGTTTCAACTGTATCTGCGAAGCAAAAGAAACAAACGAATGGGTTATGTTTCAGATATGTTCTCTCCCTTCACGCCTCAAAACCCAAATTATTTTAACCCTTCTTCCCTTACGCCGATGATTGCCAACCGTCACATGTTGCGTGCCGGCTCATGACTGGCCACGCAACAATAACTACACGTGATTTCGATACCACGAACATGGTTCGTTCTCGCTCATTCACCACACACAAAAACTAGATTGGAAATTCCCGGGTTTCCTTCCCGTAGAAGGTCAAAGGTATTGTGTGTTGCCCATCAATCACATTGGCATGACTCCTTGTTTGGAAAAATTATGCCAAAGATCACCAGGTTCGAACCTATGATGGCAAGATCGTTGTGATCTGTTTTGAGGCCACTCTAGATGCTTTGAGACCAAATGAAAATCACTGTACTTCAGGAAATCTAACAGAATACTACATTATTATACTTTTATTTTACATTATCTTACTACATTATTACTATACAATTGCGTTATTTTACTTTTAAAAATAGTAAAAGAAACAGCTCGTACCTATCCACAAACTGCCGGAAGGCGTTTTTGTCGATGAGACCCTGATCGATGAGTTTCGCCACGATGCACACCATCTTGTAGTCCCACATGCGATCCACCGACTCCGTCTTCTCCCAGTCAGATTTCTGCAAAGAAAATGGTTTGTGCCAATCCATCACATGCCTCAAGAAGTCATTTATAACACAGATATTAAGATCAAAAGAAAAAAGTTAAACGGGTTATCATACATCTAAGCTTGAACACAAAGTAATTTCATTTTTGCTTAATGATATTGCTGAAAACAACAAGGTGTATAACTACCATCGCTAACTCTCACAAGATACGCCAGGCAATTGTAATACCTCGAGCAGATCGTCCATGGCTCTTTCCAGAGCGACGAATCGCGCGTTGTCGTCGAAGTGATCGGTGAGGACATCGGCGAGCAGACCAACGAATTGGTCCGATCGCACATCCGACATCGCACGCAGAAGACCATCGCGCACACGGTCGATGTCCACCTGCAAGGAAACAATTCATTAAACGTCCTTCGATTCTCTCACAAATGACTTCATTTTCATCAACAAAAGGATGTCATTCATATGCATATCCAAATGCCAACAACGGAAGGAAGCCTCAAATCTTGAACGTTTCGAACACTTTTTTGTACTGAAGCCTTAATTTCCTCAACAGGATAACGAAATACTTGACAATGCAGAAAATGTGAGTCATAAGCACTCTACTCTATTAAGTGGCATATTTTAGTCTGAGTATATCATATAAGTTGTGCACGAAATGCCTGTACACATGCAGAAACCGATTTCTAGCCCATCTAAAATGTGCTCTTATATGATCAGTTTGCACAAAACTTCCGCATCTGACACAACATTTTTTTTCTAGCACATCTCATCATTTTGCACCCAAAGCAGGGCGATGCTCTCTATTAGCTTTCCATTTGCGCAAAAAAACTAATGTGCATCACCGTTTCTTTAGAAACGTTAATCCTCTGCACGCCAACACCGTACTGGTGGTCTCATTTCCACTCAAATGTCACAGACCGCCCGATTTGGAAATCCCATGATATGGGCATGCGACTGTTGTCATGTGCATGATGAACCATCATCATCATCAAATCAAAGCGGATTAGACGATTAAAAAATATGTATGCTGTACATGAATTATATAGCATCCATGACGTGCTAAAATTATGAGTGATGTTGGGAACCAGTACAGTTGTGTATCACCATCCATATTTCTTTTACTAGAACAACCCATAAGTGCCCAAGCCATTGTCTTTATCACAGCCTCAATAGTAACTACATCTCAGTATGAAACACAGGATCAAAAACCGCAATGCTTGTGTCGATTACTTGTTTACTGACAGCAACATGAGCTTGTGCGCTTATGATTTGTGTACTCTTGAGCTTATCCCGAAAGCCGTACTGCGATGGAACGCATACCGCTTGAGCAGGTTTAGCCGGCTTACGCACAATACCGTTCACGAGTACATTGCAACTGTAATCGGATGCTGTGCCCATCATGAACATCATGCGCATTTCTTTTGGTAGGCGAAACAGCCTCTAACACTTGATAGTAAGTGGAAATCTTTACAGGTTCGCCATGAAACACATCAGAACCTTTGCTCTTTTGACACAAATACCGCTCTTATCAGTTAATACTGAATTAACGACATACTATAAAGGATAGGAAAATTTCTAGTTTGGATCACATAGTACGATGTATGGTGCGAGATGCATCAGGCACGCAATAAGAATTTTTGCAAATTTGCTTCTGCGAACACCGTGCATCGATGTGTCGCGTTTTTACACTATGAAAACCCGCTAACCTTCTAGTAGAAGGTGCCAGAAATGGGGTGCTTACTGAAAATTTGTGCTAATATTTGTGCTAATATGTTAAGGTACACCAAAACGGAGTGCCAGGAGTTATGAACAATGTCGTTGTCGACGTATGCTCAACACAAGCTTAGGATGGGATGAGATGTAACTGCAAATGCAATCTATTTGAAAACCAAGGCCAGCAAAAGTGTACAAACAAAACCATTCCCATCATTAAAAGTGATTACTGCCATGTGGCATCATCATTCGCCTCTTTGTCACTGCCGCAGCAGCCCATTCAGATTGTGCTATCCGATGGCTATCTCGCTGATGGATTGAGGACGCTCATAATGTGCTAACAACAATGAGCAACGGTGCCAGGCAGAGTCAGCTCCCATTATCGCTGCCCCGTTTCGGAACTTTCTGCCGAATCTGTCCATTATCACTGCCCCGTTTCAGAACTCTCGATCACTTTAGGATCATCACTGTCAGGGCTGGGACAAAAAATAATTCCGACCCAAAAATTTTTTTGTACAAAAAATAACAAACAACCCAAACAAAAAAACCCAAAAAACAAAAAAAAAATTTCTCCTTTACTAAAATTTCGTAAAACAGGCGAAAAATGTGAACAAACTATGCATGTATTCTTCGAATAATGTGTAAACTTCACACTAACGGTCAAAAAAGAGTGAAATGAGCACAAATAGGCGTTTTGTATGACAATACTATTGAGAATTGAAGCTTTATATAAAAAGTATCACTCAAAATCTCGAATTTTGGGTAATAATTTTGTTAAATAATTTTTTGGGTTTTTTGGGTCAACCCAAACAAAAAATTCCAAACAAAAATTTTTTTGGTCGGACCCCAAAAAAACAAAAAATCCCAAAAAACAAAAAACAAAAAAGTCCCAGCCCTGATCACTGTGACACATGTAATAAACATCCGCAATTCCAACAATTCCAACTAGTTCACCTTTTTTTTGCGCACTGCAAACATTAGCTGCATCTGCGCTCTAGGGCTAAGATTATTCATTGCCAAACAACATTTCCATGCATATAATCCTCGAGAACTTGTAAGTATAAGCTCCGTCTCATATTCTTTCCCCGTAAGTGTAATCTTACAAATTCACGTTTACTATGAAAGAAAGGATTATATACCCCGGTTTCATCAAAAGATAAATGACGATCGTAAGAGCTTTTGGTTGTAATGAATAGAGAAATCCATTATACATATTTCGATAAACAAAAGCCCCTTTGGCATAGAAATTGCTAATGTTTCTCGTAAAAGCATAATAATTGCATCTCCAATCCTGTTACATATATTAGCCGGTGTAGCAAAACTTCAGCATTTCTATGCTATGACAATAGAAGAAAAGAAAAAAAACCAAATAAGAAAAAAACCAGGAAGAAAAACCAAAACCCAGAAAACCAAAGGGAAACCAAAATGGCTGCTCACCTCGCTGGGCGACTCGGCAAGCGGAGCGTCATTCGAGTAGTCGCTGCTCGTGTCGCCGAGTTCCAGCACGGAATCGCTGACGTAGCGCGCGTAGTCGTCGTACGTGTTGTTCTCCGCGTCGGACACGTCGTCGTACGCATCCAGATTCTCCATACCCAGATCGAAACGACCGCCTAGAAATAGAAAGCATTAATTATACAAGCACATAGAAACACAATATAACCGAGATTTTAACTGTATTCTTAGCCCGGTATTCGGTTGTTGCACATTCTTAGTTGTAGGGAAACAACTGGCATGTACATCTTTGTAAGGATGCAAGTAAGACATAGTTATGCTTGCGCGATATCTCCCTTGGATAACTAAGCCTAAACTCTTTCGTTCCTGGACACAACACACTGATGTTTACAATGTTTATTCGCGTTTCATAGAACTTCGGCGCAACTACCCAACCAATCGCCCCAATCCGATTTCCTCTCTTCTAAGCATTTCCAGAACCCGATGACGTAGCTCTTTGTTTGCCTTGTTATACCAGGAAATAAGAAACAACGGAACCCAATGACTTGAATAATTTTTGCTTTCAACTTCATCTTTGTCCAAATACTTGCGTTATAACTGTTTCCATTTCTTTTATCTGCAAAAACTCGAAAATTCGATGACCTTATCATTTCCATTCCGAAAAGGCACAACATATATGACGGGAGATGACTTCCGTTTTTTAACGACAACGTGATGGTTGTCGCGTGTGCACGACACGCGCGCTCTTCCTTATTTTGGTTCGCAAAGATGAACTTTTTGCATTCCCCAGATTCTCGAAACTACTCAGCAGACCGTCCCTGATGTTTTTTTCCGATAAATTTACCCATTATCGAGCTCGTTAGCTACATCTGTTCAAACGTCTGTTCAAAGTTAGTCTGAGTTCCATCCAGATGTGCCCGAAACAGCCCCACCCACCCTCTGTCCAGGAGACATAAACAACATTTTTTGCAGGCCGTTTGGCATGTCATTGCCCTGTTAATGTTTCATTACAGTATTCCTCGATATCATTATCCAAATGGGAAAAAGAAATACGGTGGAGATTATGACATTACTGATAAAAGTGACAATGGAAATGCAAAAAGCCAGACATCAAGATGTGTCAATCACACAACTATCCTGTAAACATTTCGACAGATGAGACAGTTTTCTGTTATCTAAACGCTCTAGACTGTACGATTCAACGATACGTGCATGATTGCTGTTCATATTTCAAAAGATGTATTCCGGAAGGCCACTGGTACAGAACGGGCATATTTCAAAGGAATGGTACACCTGTGTGATTTGCAATGGAGCTCAACAATGTGCTAAGATTTCTTCGCGTTGTAGCTATTTCCATATACCACAAATACAGAGTATATTGCCTGGTAACTGAAACATTCCGCAAGAAGGCGAGTCCCTCTCTTCGTCTCCATCCTGCTAATGTCATATACGCCCGGAGGGTGCATCAGCACATTTCTGCTGTTCCCTTCACGCCAGTCGAAGTTGTTGCGGTTGGCCGCAAGTGCGATTGACCACGCTGCGCTTACCGACCAATGAGCACACACACACACACACACACACAATGCACGGCCACCAGAAGAGGCCACAACAACATTCTTCGCTTCGCCTACTCATTTGCACTTTAAAGGGAACGCTGATTGTTTAAATTGTAGTCACGTGAAAATGGAACGGTTTTCGACTTGTTCAAAGGTCATTAGGTAAGCTAGGTTTGGATTTTTCATATGATATGTTTTTGCCATGTTACGATTTAAGGAAAAAAACTCCATGGACGAGGGTTCTGCTTTATTGCAGTTTCTTTCAGCACTTTCTATGCTCGGAGAAAAGTTCGACATAGCAAACAGTCTCAAAGTGCTCATGGTTCTATGAATAAGGACGCGTCGACTTCATAGTACGCCAAATGTTTCCGATACTACAATTTGCTTTGAACGCTTGGTCGTAGTGGCCCGTGCAGTGAGAACAAAACCAACACCCGACCCCCGTCTCTCATTATGAAACATAACACGCGACCGCCTCTTGAATAACGAAAATGCGAGTGTGCATCGATGCTCATTCATTCATTTGTCTTCGTAGGATGAAAACATGACCGAAATAGTAATTGGGCAGCCTGAGATGTATCAGATGCTGAGTGGGCGCAGTGCCCGACATAAGCACGTAAATACAAATCTCGAGAGAACACTTCAGTTCTTTGGGCTCAAAAAGTCTCATTACCTGCTTCATGGCATTTTTTGTGCCCTCAGGCCAAACTAATCATGTCCCAAGAGGTTGTATTTTTCTCAAAGCAGGAAACAGACTCCACTCAACGATCGGGGTGCTTATCCAGGGTTCGTGTGACGGAAATTCAGCGCGCTTTTCACGCGCGCGCATAGCACGCAGATACGTGCGAACAAACAGAGTGGGAGAGAGAGAGAGAGCGACAGAGAGTGAGAGTCAGAGAGAGACAGAGAGAAGGCGGACTGTGTTACAGGGACGTGGGAAGCCTGAGGGGATTCCCTCTTCCCTTCTTCATCACACAATACGCACACACACCAGCAGCACTCTCCTTCACTTTCTTCTCTTGTCCGTTTTACCGTTCCGATTGTTCCAAATGCACGACGTACGCAACGCAAGGCGTCAGGGAACACGCGGTGCGTGAGCACTCTCGGTTCTCGGTTCTCGGCTTCGAGCATACAAAAATCGTCAAGCGTCGGAGGAAACCCAAATCTTGTACAGATCGAACACTTTACATGTACGGCATGCACAAAAGGCCTGATCTTTCGCCCGAGCTGCTGCATGCAGTTTATTCTCGAAAATAACGTGCACGCGACCACACTTCGTCTGGCCAGCGTGACGCAAATCCGCAAAAAGAAGAAAACAAGCTCCTTTGGGGAGTTGAAAGGCTCATTATCTATTGCACTCGTCGTCGCTTGCATTGCCCCTTGAGAGCCGGCAACGATTTCCGTGATTACTCGCTTGCTGATATCACGGTTATTCTTATCGTTTGCGTGAGCCGGAGAAACCGTCAAGTAATCACAAACCAGCCGCCTTGAAGCACCGACGATCTGGTTCTTCAAGGAAATTTGCACACGGCCCCGGTGTTATTCATTCACACGCTGCCAGCCAGGTCCGGCTTATGTGCGCATTTTCACTCGTCTTGATCGAGCGAACACTTGAGTAATACGACAAACAGCTGGTGATGATGATAGTGAAAACGTGCTTGATGGTATAGTAATACAGATCGTCGATCGCAAAACACCAAGCACCAATTTACATCTGCTCATGTTCAATTAATTCCTAATCATCATCAGATTTTGGCACAAAAATGGTGATATTATCATTTTATGATTCCAGAAGTCTCTACCTTTAAATTTGTTGGCCAGTAAAGGCCATGTACATAAATGGACCAAGCAAAGTTGAACAAAACTATGGAAAAGGTGCTCCAAGTTCTATCCACTTCCCCGCTTTTCTATGGTCCGAGAAGTGAATAGTGAATTGGGTTCTTGGAAGATTTGTGGTACCAAAACGAGACAACGCGGCCCCGGCTTGACCGGTCAGCCGGAGAACAGGATGGATTTGCCATTGTTGGCAGAACCGCGTGATCGGATCAGCAGGCAATTTTCGCCTTTGCCCCGAAAAAATAAAATGTCCCTTCGACGGATTGGCAAAGTCTTTATCTTCAAGGTAGAATAGCATAAAGGACTTTTCCATCAGAATGGTTGCCTCATAGTCAACCATGTTGAAGATGAAGACCGATGAAAAACACAAAACGTTAAGGAACTCAGTAAGCGTCAATTTTTTTTCGAAAACTTCGACTATTTCTGTACTTGCTTAGTGCAAGGGCTCATCCTTTTATGATTTTCCCCCTTTCAAAGATCGCTTGAATAAAAGGCATCACCAAAGGTTACCATCGGTCACCCCCCGCTGTTTCTCGCGTCTAATCCAATCGCTTGAGCCCCGCGTTGCCTGATCAGTCCCTTGAATCTCCAGCCAATCCACACACCATCCAGCCCGTGCTGATCTGGCAAGTCTTCCTTCCTTCCTCGTGTAAACACAGTTTCCATTTCTGGGTCACGCTCACTTTTATGATGATGAGAAATGGGAACGACAGATAAAAGCAGTGCGCGGAGTACACTACTCTTCGGTTCATATCAATCCGATCTTGTCCATACGATCGGGGAAATTGCGGACAAGCAATGTCTCACCTCCAGCCATCACACTTAATCTTGACAGATCGAGTGAAACGTTGTTTATCACCAACACACACGTTTATTGCCGGAAGTTGGATATATTTGGAAGAAAAATCGGTCAGTACTATGGGAAGCCAAAATACACTTTCTAGACGTTATGTTGTTCCAACCATGACCACAACTATTATTATTACGGTTGTGGAGTTAATGAAGAAGCTGTCTCTCATAAGTGAAATATGCAAAATTTCCGCGCGTACGAAACATTTGTTTGTCCAAAAAAGACTATGCTCAAGGACTCTGTTGCCTTTGTTGCTAACAGTTTGTTTCGCATTTTCGTGAGCCTAATATCAGAAATGTCTCAAGCTTTGCGCTTTGGCGTATGTAAATAGTTCGGTTGACCGATACTTCATGGTTATGAGGTTTTGATACTTAGGAACAATTTGCATCTTTCTAAACATTGTTGTTGCGTGTCGAACAGTCTAGAACTGCCCTGTCTCTCTCTCTCTCTCACTGTCGGATGATTGCATCGTTGTTGCCCTCTTGTGCCCCGTACACAATGGGTCATCCAGATTGGCCGGGGCCGCTTAATACATACAACGCGAGAGAGAGAGAGAGAGAGAGAGAGAGAGAGAGAGAGAGAGAGATTCGGTTGTTGATCTCCATATCGACTTTACGGCTGAGGAAGGCGGTTCATTCAAACGAATAAATGTGGATGGACCATATGCGGATCTCAATTGTCGTAAACAGCACCGAGAAGAGTATTCTCGTATCCTTATATTGTATACAACGACGACATTGTGCACCAAACAGATGCGTGTCGCAAGAACAATGACCTTTAGAAGGTTCGAAGTAAGGTTTAAGGCACAGGTATGAAGCCGATTCGGAAATTTTGCTTTCTCCTTTAACAGTTATCCCGTGTACTATCCGGACGATTCCGGTGGAGCATGGTGGGCCAGTTTGCGCAGCAAGTTACGCAGCACACAGCACTGCTCATGCTGCATGACGGAGATCCGGGCCGCAAGCGTGGATAATAGCCCCGTTATTATTAGTCGAACAGGCTGAGCCGGCCATTGGATATCTCTCCGATCTTGTTGTTAGTACTCTCTCTCCATCGGGTGCCCATCCACTGCTGCTGCTGCTGACACTCTCATCGCATCGCCTCCTGTTCAAACAAGCTGCCCATGTTTCGCAGCTTGTCAACCATATTACATGGCGTATGACAAACAGCTGTACGCATGGCGCATGGCACGGAGCGGTGGAATTGTAGTATGAGCTCGTCAGGCACAAAACATTCGGTGCAGAACGTACATGATGGTCACTTCTACTTAAAATGGCGTAATCCCTTGCTCAATTATGGCAAAAGAGGAAGGATATCGCCAGTTGAATGACTTGAAAGTAAAGAAAGAAAAGACGCCTCGAAGGTCGTTCACAATTGTGTTCCTGGCCAGTGCACGAATCTCTACACAAACTCAGTTCTCGTATGATTCACATATTGTGAACATAGAAAGAAGATGTCCTTTTATCTCTTTCTGTCCTTCTGGCTTAGTAGAAAGAGGAGAAAATGTGACAAAACGCGCATTGTGCATGTGTTCCGAGATGATCTTGTGTTTTCTGGAACTCGATGCCATCGCGTCTTTCGCACGCGAACAGTCGACACACGCAATTCCTCTTCTCGATCATTCGACAGATGGATGAAAACCCATCAACTGCCTGCCTGTCACCCACCCCACAATTTGTCCTGTCAACCATTCTCCTCTCTGCCTTTTTGGCCGAATGTTCCCGAATAGTAGGTTTGAAGGAAAATTGAACAGTCTGCTGGAGGTCCTCAGTATTGTGAACGTACAGCGTATACTTAGCATGAGTTGCTACTAACTACTTTACCTATAATGAACAATGAAACAAAAAAAACGCTGTCATTTTTCAATGGCTAAAAAGTGAACAATGTCACCAGTTGCGCTACTAGGGATAGTGCTTACAACGCGCTTTCAATAGCCATAGCAAATGAGAAAAATTGCTGCGATATCGGTAACATCTGCCCTTTGACCTCAGCACCGGAAGCAACACAGCTGTAGGCGACGAATTGTACCCAGCCAGCGCTTCCTATGTTTTTTTTCTTTCCCCCTTACAACAGGCTCTTTGATCAAAAACTCCCAAAAATGTTTTCTTTGTCATTTTTGGATCAAACGAATCCTTATGAATTATAGAAGGTGAATAGCAAGCACTTATCAAACTGAATATGATGGTCATAAAGGTGAATAGCCAGAAGCCCAAGGTTAAGAATAAAGATAAGAAAGTTGAAAATTAAAAAAAAATAACGTACCGTCCTTCTTGATGGACGAACCGCTGACGCCACGCGATCGCTTCTTTCTATCCGCCTTCGTCTCCTTGAAGCTGTTCTTGGAAGCCAAGGACCCCGTCGAGCCGGTCGACACGACACCATTCACCGGATCTGTAAAGGACACTTTTAGTAAAAAGCGCAATAATTAAGGACGCCGTATGACACCATAAAATACCAAAGTCGGTGCAGTGGTGATGCAAGTGCTGCCACTGCACCTAAGCTCTAGAAAGTTCGTATTTTACACTTGGCTATTTACAGGGTCCCTACTAGGATAGGGCATCAGTCTCATAAAGACTGAAGGCACTGACCACATTTACTAAACCAGAATGGAGTAAAGAAGGAAATATGAAGTGATTGACAATTGAACTTCCCAGTACCGCATCTTAGAAACAACGAAATAGCGTCATTTCTGTTCAAGAATCACCATGATCGTTATCATCGTCAGCATGTGCAAAGACCATGCTGCACGATAACCTTTGCACCTGCCAGCCCACCACTGATAACAACATGGCAAACACACGCACGTGGGTTTCATACCGATCACTGTTGCAACATTTTCGAACATCACAAACCATCATTGGTATGACCATAAATAGTTCCATCTATTTTTAATAACCATATTGCCTACAGTACCGGCCACATGATGACATCTGTTGTAATGTGTTATGGAAACCATAAACACACTGACGGCCCCGTGCCTTTTTTGCCTTTGATAGTTACTGTAAACAGAACGCAAAAAGGGCACCACTGTGGCATCGTGGGCAAAAACAATACGGTCATCCGATACTATTCTTTGTATATAAACTATTCTTTGCACAATGAAGGCTTGGAGATAGAGATGGCTAATATAAACCAAGAAAGGAGATATGGATAAACTATGAACCACCACGGTGAGATGGCCCATTGTTCTAGAAGGCCATTGTGCAATAGGCCAGTGTACTATATTGTACTTGTAATATGGCTCTCGAGACAGCCTATTGTAGTAGACAATGTACTATTCGACTAGAAAGGAAAAGCAGCACTAGAGACATTGTGTTACAGATTCTGCCATAATTCACGGTATTGTACTAGACATTCCACTATTCAATTAGAAACGAGAAACTGGTGTCCGTACCTTCCTTTCCCTTGCCGTCGAGAGAGTTGTCTCCCAGGGAGTCGGCATCGGCTGCCAGCGCCGCCATGAAACCATTCGAGGCCGCGCACTTCTTCGCCGACTTTGCCTGAAAGATCCAGGTCTCCGAAAGAAAACCACAGGAAAAATTTTTTATACTTTTCAACAGCCATAACACACTTTTTTTGGCAGAATTTTTGTTCCAACAAAAAAAAATCAAAAGAAGACGCCTTTTTTCGATTGAGAGCTCAGCCTTTCAAAGCCCTATACGGACTTGATTATGGTAAGCACTTAGATTAAAAAATTGAATTGGTAAGAAGGGCCGTACCTTGCCCGACCCCCCGGAGCCAGTTGAGAGCCGTTCGAATTCGCGCTCCGCTAGTAGTTCAGGATCCTCTTCATGAACATTCTGGCTTCTCTCAAAGGGCATCACAAGCAAAACCAACTGAGACCGGTGCTGAAAAGGAAAGCATTCTTACTGGCAATACGCTTAATGTGACAATCACGCACGATATAAAAGCAATGATGTCAGCGGTAGAATTGTGGAATAGAAACTCGGGTGGGAAGTTGGAGAATACGACAGGAACAGACAATAACTGAGAACATTTTCAAAGCAACAAAACATAATTATGCTAAGCATATCAATAATGTGTTTTCGAATATGACACATGAATATTAACAGTTCTTGAGAACAAGAAGAAGAAGAGGCAATTTTGGAGAGTGAAATCGAATCAGAAGCTACAACCAGAGAGCAGCTACTATGGAAAGTGATGCAACCCTGCTTGTACGAGGGAGAGAGAGAAGAGAGAGAGTGAAGCATCATAAAAGAACAACGAGCACACACTGTCATGCGGAATAGACGAGCATCACGCGGCGTGAAATTTATATGATACCGAAGCGGAGGAAGAGGAAGAACAGAGCACGAGAGAGAGAGAGAGAGCGAGAGAGAGAGAGAGAGAGAATGAGAGAGAGCGGCGACCCGCTCTGAGGGGGTGCACATATTTACATGCACCCCCGTTCAACCTAGAGAGAAGACAAGAGCTTTCTAGAACAATCTCCGTTGATCGGAAAAAAGTTCCAGAGCCTCCACCAAGCCGTTTCCTATCACCGGGCGCTCAACAACCCTCAACTGTTTTTGCTCCTCCCACTTGG
>JACMIJ010000281.1:0-22768 GCA_014805365.1 Koerneria luziae | reverse complement strand
TGATATATCCTGGCACTCATATAGTGATAAAAAATATGAAACGAAAAAAACGCAATTACTTTTGGAACAACCTAATAAAATAAAGAAAATACGATTCTTCTTATTGGCAATTGTCTTGTCATATTAGTGAACCATCGGTCCGTATGAATTCTTGGGCAACTTCGGACTATATATGCCCACAACGACCTGGCCCTCTCAAGACTCTCCTGTGTAAGTAAGGTAAGTAAATTACCCTCGTATCAAGGCTAATGCCTGCGGGGCTTTAAATTCCCTTTATATAATGCCATTTATTCCACATCTTACTAACAAACTATGCGTTATGCCGGTTTGTTCATTTACTTAGGTGATGATCTTTAGGGAAGCACCTGATCTGTGATCAATGTAATTTTTTGTGAGTACTCCCTCCTTCCCGTTTTTTCCCTCTCTGTCTGCTGTTCATATGTGTTCATTGTAATGCTAACGAGGCTAAACTTGTGTTCGCTTGAAATCGGGCAGTTGTTCACTTTAGATAATGCGCTTTCAATAACATCACTTTGGTGGCAACGTGCATGATTGCATGGCACATTGCCGTACTCTGTCTCTCCATTGATGTTTGAACCCTGATCTCTGAACGGAACGGACCGCATGGCCTCTCCACCTGCAGACTGAACAAGCCCCGCCCCTTCATGCTGCCATTCTCCCCCGTCAAACATGCCGAAGTACACACTCACCTATTTCGATCTGCGAGGTTTGTTCTTTGAAATAACGTGCTTGCACGTGTATAACACAATTACCTAAACACTTTACAACAATAATTGCCTTTTTTGCGCTGCTTGAATTCTATTTACGATGCATTTATTATTAGGATCCACTATTCTGAACATGCCGGAAGAAACATTGCTTTATGGAACCCATTTCACCCTTAGCCTTACACTATCAATGAGTTTATATAGGAAACTATCGTTGAACAATCGTTTCCACTGCATAATAGGCAATTTTTCTCCTGTAAAATTGCGTCCTTTAGGATATGGCGAGTACATTCGCCTGCTCTTCACCGACAACCAGATTACCTTCGTGGACAAGCGGTACACGATGGAGGAGTGGCCGCAACACAAGTCGAAATATGTGAGTGTTGAGCTATGTTCCCCTAAGCCCAAATATGTATAGATGTACAATATCTAATGTTTTTTGTATTATATCTGACAATCAGATACAAAACTTGAACAGACAAGTATTCGTGCTACTTGTTGTTAGTATTATGGAGACAGCCTGTTTCGGTTTGGATCTCCGATCAACACCCTCCGAAGCACCCATATACTTTCGTTCTGAAGGTCTTTGTATCGTTTCCATATTGCTCATTTGTTCGATGTTTTAGTGACAAATTATCTATTGTATTCCGTACTGCGTATTCGCTTTCAGAGTGTTATGTAGCGCAAAATGATCACCATTTTCGCAATATTTTAGCCTTTCCAACAAATCCCGGTTCTGAACGAAGACGACAAAGAGATTCCTCAGACCGGCGCCATCCTCCGACATCTGGCGAGAACCCACGGTTGGTCCCTTCCTCTTCTTCTTACATTTCTTCTTTTAACTCTTTTACGCGTACTTAATTCTACTTAAAGGAGGCCAGAAACGGTCATTTCATTCGCAAAGAATGTGTTCATAACGAATGCATTATTGACCCGCCACTTTTGTGTTCAGGGAATACACATAAGCAAATTCCTCGGTGAACTGACGGTTTCCGGCCCCCTTTAACACTGCATAACTCTTCTTAACTACTCATATA
The DNA here is from genome assembly GCA_014805365.1 of Koerneria luziae. Classification (NCBI taxonomy): domain Eukaryota; kingdom Metazoa; phylum Nematoda; class Chromadorea; order Rhabditida; family Neodiplogasteridae; genus Koerneria; species Koerneria luziae. The sequence continues at coordinate 21,003 of JACMIJ010000281.1, read as the reverse complement.
TTGCTAACAATAAGATTCTAGAAACCTACCTCTAGATACAATGCAATTGTTGAACAAATGTTGCGATTACATGCTTGATCTGTAGCACATACACAAACGGCCTAGTTTGGCTAGCTTCAAGGTGCAAATTGCGTATCTTGTTGTCTGAAAACATAAACTAAGCTATTGTACTAAATTAACAATAAGCATGACAAATTAAACAAAACGTAAACTATCTAGATCTGTATGGTTCGTCGGAAGACGACAGGACCTTCGTCGACGTGATCTTCGATGGTCTGCGCGATCTTCGCGTCAAATACGCATACGTCATTTACTTTACTTTTGTACGCAGCTGATGCAGTTCCTTTTTTTAAACGTTATGCCTGCACATCATAATGCATAACACAGATTTTTGTTTGTACATTTATAAGGTATGGAATAACTAATTATAATTTTCGCTGTTTGCAGGAAAAGAAGGACGAATACGTGAAGGAAACGCTTCCAACGGAACTGGCAAAGTTCGAGAAGCTGATCAAAACACACAAGAACGGAGAAGGATTCGTGCTTGGAGATAAGGTTAGTTAGTACGAAATAAATATTATATGTACTCAGGAAAAAATAAGCCTCAAATTTTGAGTGTTGGAACACTCTTTAGTGCTTGAGGGTTTATAACCCTCATTTTCTCAATAGGATTACAAAATACTGATAAAATGTGTGTTTTCAAACACTCAAGCACTATTCAGGCTTATTTGAGGTTTATTTTTCTCCGGGTATATTATTGAAACCGGATGCCTTCATAATACTAACAACATGCAGCACTGGCATCTTTCTTCTCCATTTAAAAAAAAATCTTACATGTAATTATGTAACACACGTTAACTCGTATTGACAAACGTTAGCAGTTGATTGTTCTTTGTGTATTCAATCCCTCTATCCCTCATCTCTCTTTCATTCTGATTTCTAACGTTCCTGATCAGTTAGTTCTGCCAGCCCAAGTGTCGAAATAGTTCCATCTATTCCAATTGTCTAGACCATCGACCAGGGGATTACGTGTCCTTTGCCCTGTCGCATCGTGTTTACGGCATGGCTGGTCTATGACAAACTAACAATGAACAATTGCCCTTTCAAAATTGCGGTGGCCTCAGAAACTGGCCCAATTCTTACAATTAGTGATATGCTTTCTGGCCATGGATCATGCTAAATGCAAGAAAAAATTTGCTTGCAAAAACACATACAACAGTTGTATAAACAAAGTGTAAATTTTATTATTAAGATCTCCGAGCCTCCAACAATTAGAATATAAGAAAAACCGTCTTTCTAAAAAACCCATGACGATCACACTGAAACGGCAGCAAGTGTTGTATTTCTGGCATTTTGTGATAACATGATTGACGTTTTGATCAATAAGAACGGTCGATTTCGTCTGTGTCAATGAGTCAGTGGTATTCCCTTCATGCTATATGCCGTTAGCGTCTTATTGTTAGTGGCGCATACACAGAAATATAATTGTATAATTAAAAGAAACGTATATTATGGTATTATACAGTAAGCAACATTCATCTCGCAGATCAGTTTCGTTGACTACGTACTGTTCGAAGAGCTGGACGTCGCACTGACAGCTGCCCCGGGTTGCTTGGACGCCTTCCCGGTCCTCAAGGGATTCCATGCGAGATTCCAGCAGAGACCAAATCTCAAGGTACGATTTGTAGTGGGGAGCATAATAATAGACAATGTACAATGTTCCAAAAGTTATGTAGTACTTGAAGTGTTGAATTAAGCAAAACAGTAAACAACTGACGATCAAATGTGAAAAGTCTGAAGTGTAATAATTTTCCCTTCAGGATTATCTGGAGACCAGAAACAAGAAGATCAGCGCCGTGGACCGTGTCTGATTGAATATAACAGTTTCTTAAAATTCAAAATTGTATGCATCGATAAAGCGTGAATTCTATCACACCTGCCACGACTACACAGTACATACCCTGTTTTAGATTTTTTTTTTCATGCTTTAAGTATATATTTGCTTCATCTTATTGTTATGCTCATCTAGTAGAACTGTTTCTCATCTAATTGTAAGAGGTCAACATCGAAGATCACTAGTTCGTTTACGAGAGCAAATAAATACTGAATCAACCAAGATAGAGCAAACAAATGAAATCTTGAGCATTCAAGCAAAATTCGCAAAGTCATTAAAACATTATCTTCGATTTTTAACAACAAAGCCAGAAGAACATGAAAAATTTGCAAGCAAAAAAGGAAACACACATTGTATACTATGCATCCGTTAACCACAACTTTCTCTGGGTGTGGTTGATTCATTTGCAAGGCTTTAACGCTTTAACGATATGAATATTATGATAACTGAGTGTACATGGCTTTGGAAGTCCAAAGAACAGGCATAAATCAATGAAATATTATAATATTTGATAAGACTATGCCCTATGTGTTCGTATTTCACAGCAAACATGCAGCTGTACAGGCATTGCAAAAGACAATTAACTCCTTCAAAGACGACTACGGAGATTGTCATTTTCTACGGTTTACAGTGCCAAATTTGCCTCAGAATTGCACAACATTGTGTACATGCTTCTAATCTCGAGTTGACCCCTGGCACATTTTCACGTACCAGCACTCAGCAGCTAGCTCCGCCCCTTTCCTCTAACATTCACTTGCCAAGCATGCCGAAGTATACACTCACCTATTTCGACCTACGAGGTTCTTTTATTCTTATTCAGCTTACCATATTAACATGGATATGATAATTATTTCATTAAAAATTCGTTTCTTCAACTAATTTTAAGCTTAAATTATGAAACAATGAACTTTCCTTATAAAAATGCTTTACTACTCTTTTAGGATATGGTGAATACATTCGTCTTCTTTTCACTGACAATCAAATTCCCTTCGAGGACAAGCGATACACGAAGGAGGAATGGCCGCAGCATAAGGACAAATATGTATGCACTTTTGAACCGTCAGTTTGCTGATTCAGCAGGAATAGATACCCCGTGCTTTCTCTTCGTAGTGATTGAACATTGGCTTCCAAATAAAGTAAAACACAACAATCGTGTACAGCATTTTGATGCGGCTTTTTAATATCTCTGATTTAAAATTTGCATATTACGTTGTTCGTTCTTCAAATACCCTTGTGTTGGTATGCAAATGAGGTGAGACCGGCAATCATTAAACGCTGTATTGGGCAGATGGTGTGTGGTGATTGTTACTCGTTCAGCAGTACTTGTCGTGTACTAGTACGAGCAGTGAATGATGCCCATTCACTACCATGGAAACGTGTAATTATGGCGGTCGTTATCACAACAGCTTCTATTTCTGGCATTTGTTTGTGCCTGCTGCAAAGTGTTGCTTGTAATGTCAGAGAAAGAACAAGTGCACTTTTTTCGGTCATAGACAGTTTTCACTTTGGTCTGAAACACACTAAAACTGGACATGATCTTATTGTTAGATAATTAATGCATATTTTGACTTTTCTAACCACAATATAATACCTTATTGGCAACGATTCTCAATAGAACAATGATCAAAAAGTGCCTTTGCGCCTTCTTCAACACATTTTTCCAAGATGTTAAGGGTATTGCATACTCTAAGCATTTCAGCCGTTCCAACAAATCCCGGTGCTGAAAGAGGACAACAAGGAAATCCCCCAGACAGGCGCCATCCTCCGCCATCTGGCGAGAACTCATGGTAAGATATAAGAGGAGTGGGCTCAAAATGATCGGGAAAGCAGATTTTGAAACTTTGATCACTCCACACTCTCTCATGGGCAGAGAAATTACTCTAACCATGAGAGAGAGAGAGAGTGTAACAGGCATGACTAAAGTTTTCTAAACCATTTATCTTAACATTTTGTTTCCACCAATCTTATATTCGTAACGCGCAAAACATCAGTAACGTTTTCATGTCCTCTTGGAAGCAAGTACACTCTAGCTGTACAAATCAAACGACTACGATGACGTAAATGTCAAAGAGGCGGTATATTTCAGAAAACGCGGTTTGCTAAGAATAAGCATAAACTTAGAGCATGAACCTAGACTCAGTCACTCTAACACTGAAAAGTAACAAAAGAGTACTAAAGAGTGTATAAGAAACGCAAAATTTGAGGCTTTTTTTCGTAAGCCAAAAGCTTTCACTCGTCGTGTTCGAATATCAATTATCTTATTGTTAGTATAATACCAGTTGCATGAGTTCTAAGCAAAATGCATTACTCGTCAGATTTGTACGGTTCCTCTGAAGACGACAGGACCTTCGTCGATGTGATCTTCGATGGCCTGCGAGATCTTCGCACCAGATACGCGTACATTGTCTACTTTGCCTTTGTAAGAAACAGCACAATTGATGTTGTTGAATTTTTTCTTTTATAATATTTTTCCTTGTTTATATTGTCCATTGTTTTGCGTGGACCATCACCATTTTAAACTTACTCAGAGGAAATATAGAGTGTTTCCCCCTTACAAGTGCGGAAATACTTGAAACATTCATTTCCTAATTGAGATTGCGAACTACGTAACATTAATTATAAAGAAAATGAGTGTTCTAAGTACTCCATCACTTTTCTGGCTATTATTAGGCTTATCTGACTCTGAATATTCATTACAGGACAAAAAAGCCGAGTACGTGAAAGAGACTCTGCCGGCAGAACTGACCAAGATCGAAAAACTCTTCAAGACGCACAAGAACGGCGAGGGATTTGTCCTCGGAGACAAGGTATTATATTTTTTAAGGCTTTATAAGCAACTACTTTTTTTCGAATAATTAGGTCTATTTACACAACAACATATATTTATTATATTCATCTTACTCGTTGTATGTTCAAAACTTATTGTTATGCTTCTTCCCTTTTACAAAAATTTTCTAACATAGTCAATTTTTGCCCAAGTACGCCGTTTTAAAAACTAATGAAGCTGCAATGAGCTGCACAATAATTGAACACGTAGCGACAGTCGTTTATTTGTATCAAAAGGAACGGAGTTAGGCATTCCAATAGCATAATATTTGCTTTGCTCCGCAGAACGAAAGGATTTGTGTGATCTTTGCTTCAACATACAATGATGTTTGCTGCCGCTATAAACCTTCTTGCCGCCACATGGCGAAAGAGAGGGAGAGAGATTGCAAATTGTTATCAACGGGGACGAACTCGAAAGTGCCCAAGCTCATATTCCTGTGCTTTATTCCTATCAGTGAGCTACTTATTAGTAGCTCACTGATAGGAATAAAATACAGGAAGCTACGTATTAGATCAAATTTGGTATTTTTTCCTAAGTCGAGCATTATTTGAGAATCATACAATTACTGCATGCTGTTGTTAACTAACAACAAGTCTGTATTATCACTATAACGTTCTCTTTCAGATCAGTTTCGTTGACTACGTGTTGTTCGAAGAGTTGGATGTGGCTCTGACGACTGCCCCGGGATGTCTGGATGCCTTCCCGGCACTCAAGGGATTCCATGCAAGATTCCAAGAGAGACCGAATCTCAAGGAATACCTCGCCACGAGGAACCCGAGAATCAACAATACTGACAACGTCTAACAATCACCTTTCTTCGCTTTTTCTATAATAATATCCTATTGTTAGTGTCTCTTTGAAATTGTAACATTTGCAGCATGTATTGCTGTAACAATAGTTTATTTTCAATATGCATTGTCCTGTAAGAACGTATCTAAACTTATTTATAAAGTGATATTTTTTGCAGAATAAATTATAGAATTATAGCTCACAATAGGCAATAATTACGGTGAAGGAGTCCTAATGTTCAACATTGCTAGACACGACCACCAATGTTGATCTGCTTGAAACGTGTTGCCAGGTGTTTCTGCAATTGTTGATAAGCTGATGGTTTAAAAAATACATAGTGTTTACTCAACGTCTACTTTTCAATGTTTGTCGGGCAGAAAAAAATTGACCAAAACACTGACGATGAATATTGTTCCTAACAATAAGTTACTATAAATATGTGGAAGTCAAATTTTGAAGAAAAAGTGAAACCTTGATATTTGGTCGTTCCTTGAATCGCTCATAGAATGCCTTGAGAGTGGGGAACTTGTCCAGTGACCCGGGGGCGGTCGCCTGAGCAATGTCCAGTTCCTCGAAGAACACGTAGTCAGCGAAGCTGATCTGCAAACTCGTAATATCCAAACTGTAGACAATTACAGTTATTTCTAATGCTTCTATGGACATTTGGACCTTGTGTCTCCAGTATGAAATTTTCGACATCCTGTACGTTAACCACAGGAAAGGAATATTATGTCTGTTGTTTGGCATCTTATTGTTAGTAATATTGATGTTATAGGTTTCACGGCCTTACCAGAGAAATTGTGCACAAATAATAAAAGAATGAGCTCAACTAATAAAATAGAGGAATGTTCTTTTTTTCACTGGCATACCGTAGCATTTTCACATTGCTTTACTTAACTTTTTCCAATAAAACCCTTTTATACATTGATTATCACGTACCTTGTCGCCGAGCACGAATGCTTCTCCATTCTTGCGCGTCTTGAACATCTTCTCAATACGCGCGAGTTCCACTGGCAGCGTCTCTGTTACGTATTGTTCCTTGTGCTCCTGTAACGAAAATGCAATTTTGCAATTTTGTTTTGGTCCTTGTTGTCCTCTTTGTAGTGAGAGAGGGGTGACAGAGTGTTGTTCTCTGTATATAGAGCTTACATGAGTTCGTTGAAAGACAAAAGTGTCCATAGAGCAGTGCCACGCGCTCATCAACTGACTGTGAGGAACTATTTCGCCCAGAATCAATAAATATTTTTTTTAGCTTCAAGGTGAGAAATTGACGAAATTCAATAATATATTAATAATATTTGTATACAAATATTACATTTCTATGTGCTTATGATCAGAAACATTTCCAGGTCTAACAATAAGCTCACATAGTCATTGTAGACCATATGAGAGTACTTGCTTCGCAGATCGCGAAGTCCTTCGAAGAACACGTCCAGATACGTTCGCTCCTCGTCTGTTGAGCCGTAGAGATCTACAATTATTATAGTTATTTCATATTGTTTGTAGTATGTATATCTTGCCTGTTAATCTTACAAATCTATTGTGCAACTTTTCTTATTGTTACTACTTGCAGAACTACATCATGATATGCACAAGCACATAAGAAAGGAACGACAAAGATAGGCAGTTTTCACGTACTGTGAGCCCTAGCCAAATGACGCATAATCGCTCCTGTTTGTGGAATCACGATATCTCCGTCTTTCAGAATCGGCAGCTGGCTGTACGGCTGAAAAGGCAACTTTTTTTTTAACTCGGCCAAAAATCCTGCGAGAAAATGAGCAACCATGCATTCATGCCTTCTCTGTATCATATATATGAGAAAATAGAAAAGCATGATACAAATTTAGTTTAAAGAAGAAGATCATTGAAGACATCCTTTCTATTATTGGGCTGATTTGGCTTTCAAACGTATGTTTGCCGAGCGGAGTATAAAGTGGTAATGAACGAGAGCAAGTATCAAAAACCTAAAAGTGTAGAAAGACGCGGACAAGTCCACTTGTTAATATCCCAAAGTTTGGCTTTGATCGGATATCATATTAGAATAAGATAACGTATAAGAAAAAAAACACGATGATACGCCAACTGACATAGTTGTGCTTGACGGTCGGCCATTCTTCGGCTGTATGAGCAATGTTCTCGAACGGAATCTCGTTGTCCTTGAACAACAAACGCATGTATTCGCCGAGTCCTGACAAGAAGAGCAACCATCGTTTTGTTTTTTTTTTTGCTTTACAAGCGAAAGTCGTATTAAGCAAAAGTTGGTTCACACAGCATGTTGCTTCCGTAATAATATAATATCATACAATGCCTAGTTTACATACTATGACAAAAATAACACGCTTTATGACACACAAGTTTAAGATCTAGGGACATTAGGCAATCTCAACATAACGTGTTCATGTGTTGTTACTTCTCGACGGTCACACCGTTTTGAAAAATCACTCATAACCCACCGATTTAAATTTGCATATTCTTTTTATCATTACTCTACAATTTTTTGTGTTCATATGCAAGTGAGGTATATTAGAAAGCTGAACATGAAACGCTGTGCGGTAGACGACGATTAACACACAATAAGCATACTATCAATCAATATCTAGGTCATATAAATATTTCCTAATAATAAGAAATGCTGATGATCGAGTGTACGGCTCGCCACAGCCAATAAGCTGCGATGACCGGATAACGATTGTAATAAGAAACACAAGTAATCAACACTGACAGTAAGGATTCTTATCATTATCTTGAAACACGAACCTCGCAGTTGGAATCCGATCAGCGTGTACTTTCGCATTGTTGTACAACAGCAGCCGTTCAAGATCGACAGGGCTATTTATGCGTTTTTCGGGCGGTCACTTGGTTTGCTTCTTGTTCACACAGAAAAAAAGAGCGCCAGACCGAATCAGAAAAGAACAAGATCCACAGGTTTTCCTAACCGCACGTACACGTGTGCATTTTGATGACAATTCGAAGGGGGCCAAAGTGCAATTAGTTCACTTATTGCTAGGAAGACCTTTCTTTGGTGCCTTCACCTAGCAAAATTCCTTTTTATTCGATCAACTGAATTGGCAGTATTGGAATGTAAATCTGTTAAGCTCAGTTTGAAACACAAAAGCACAGGCACGGCAACAAGCCTTTGCCATGGCAAGAATCAGTGTATTTGTGTCTTTATCACTTGCGTGCACCACATCATTGGTAGTTATCATCATGTTGTGTTTGACCTAGCCGGCATGTTTATGGTTGACGCTTATTCGCATGAATGTCAACTAGTAATTTTGGGCAAAAAGGCAACCAAAAGATTTATGAGAGTGTTCTTGTAAAACGGCCTCTTTCGATAATACACATTTTGAAAATATCTCATTGTTAGATTTCCTGCTTCAAGCCCGAAATTTAAAAAAAAACCTTGTAATATCATGCTGCAATTTGAGTGAAATAGGTGTGAATAGGTGTTTTCCCAGCAGTGCCTCCCTTACATATTGTTAGTCTCTAAAGCATGGATCTCCTGTACGGACCCTCGCTGTCCAATTAAACAACATTCGAAGGACCCGCTATATATAGAACACAATACATAGAACACACAAATTCACTAACCAACCCGAAACTACAAACAGTTTTCGGCTGAGAGATGATTGCACTTTAGGAGCAAAAGATCAAGTGAGCACATCTGCTATGTATGTGGAGGAGAACATGGAATACTAAAAATACTAAAGCATATTCTTGTAAATTGTATTTGTACTTTTCTTGTATTCTTGCATATTCTTGTAAAGCATCTTGTAAAGCATATTCTTATTATTGTTGCTAGCAACATGAGTTTTGCAAGTGTTAGAAATATTGCAAAAATATCATATTTTGATGCCTCCACACAGGGTCTACGTGAGTTTGAACAATCGTACACGTCTTGAACACCTTACAATGTTGTTAGTTATTGCTGGTTATTCTATACCTTATTGTTAGTTGTTCTATGCTTTGCTTTACTGTAGCTCAAGGCAGAACGACAGTTGATTCGAGCTCAAAACGGTAGAGGCAAGCTGTTCCGAGAGGATACGAAGCGACAAACAGAGTCAAAACATGGATCGTAATTCGGTAACCTCTCTTGAAGATGACAAATGATACCGGTTAAATCATACCATGTTCATGCTCACTGCATACAAATACTTTGTATGTGATTGCCTGTTTTTTTGCCAACGGCCTTCAGTGGAAATAAATGTCTTTGTAATCGAACAATGGAGCGTCGTTCTGTAGCGTTGGAAGCGTCGTTCTGTAGTGGCAGGAAGACCCTTCATTAATTATGCTCTTACTGTTAAACAAAATTTCAACTCAGAAAAATTTTCACTATACGATGGCCACAGAAGGGCCCCCAAAAATTAACGAGCAACTAAGGCAGGAGTATGTATGTAGCTGTAAAAGACTCCGGGCTCTGTCCACCTTAGACAGTGGCGACTGTTTCTCAACGGCTCCTGACGGCGGACCTGGACGAGTCCGGGAAGGACCGACGGGAGTGCGTTGTGCATACCAATGACATTGAAACCCCTGTTTCACATTCTGTGCGCGTTGCGACATACGCCACCCGGCTACAACAGCAAGGTTGGGCCATCTCGAGGTGGGGTTAGCCGTATTTATGGCCCATCCAGCCACGGTGTCATCCTCCGGGGTCTGAAATTGGTGAAGGCAGTATCGCGAAAAGTAATCGGACAATGCGAATGCAAGCATTCGGACTTGCTTGTTATTACTGCTGCAAAACGAATTGTCACGTTTTTCCGTTGTTTGACCAAATGACGAACTGTGCAACCCTTTCTAGGATGTCTAAAAATATGATTTTGGTATTGTTGTGTTCCGCTTGACGAGCAAAAAAATTGGAATACTCAGTTGGATTTGTAAAATGCCTATAAGCTTATTAAAATTCACGATTTATACGACGCGCGCTCTCACTTGCTACGCGCCCTTGACAATTCGTTTTACTTCAATAATAGTATGCCTTACAGCGTGCTGCCCTCTTCAGGACTACTCGAAGCGTATTGATACGAGAAAAAAAGTATCCGTTGTTTTTGCAATTGAACTCATCGAATGGTAAAGGAGCAGAAGAAGACTTGAGGACATTTGATTTTTTCAGCATTACTCCCAGAAGAGGTATTCATAGAACAGTGCTGATTGCGCATATTTTTTTTTCAAAAAAGGAATCATCGAAGCATTCTCTTCGCAGTCACCACTCACCGATCCTTCTTTCACATGCTAAGAATGATTCGCTCGAATTACACTCGTATCGATACGAGCGAAGTCGAGCGATCCGAGCAACTCGCATCAATCGAGCTCTCGGATGGAATTAGCTTTCGAGCGCTCGATGATGCGAGTGATGCCGTGCTGCCATCCCTAGTATGAATGCTTGGGCGACTTTGGATTTGCATGCCTCACAATGTCCTGAGCCCCCGGGACTACCTGCAGGTGAAGTGTATTGATACTAGAAAGCAATGCTTGCTTGTTTTTTTTAATTGCCCATCTTCTTCACGATGATGGCCTCCGAAGGGCCCCCAAAAATTAACGAGCAACTAAGGCAGGAGCTTGTATGTAGCTGTAAAAGTCTCCGGCTCTGTCCACCTTAGACAGTGGCGACTGTTTATTACAACGGCCCCCGACGGGGTCCCTGGACGAGCCAGGGAAGGGCCGACGGGAGTGCTGTTGCGTGAACAATCTGATACTACATATGATACTATGACAATTAGCAATATTTAATATTGTGTCCGTTTGCGACATATACCACCCGACTGCAACAGCAAGGTTGAACCATCTCGGGGTGGGGGATAAACGCATGTGTGGCCCACTCAACCAAAGTGTCATCCCTCTCGGGTCGGCAATTGCTAAATAGTGATAGTTTTACACAAAGTGGATGAATCGTGTAAATGCTTGCGTAACTTGGGACTACTTTGTTATGCCCCACAATACCATGGCCTCCTCAGGACTAGCTACCGGTGAAGTGTAGTAAAATGTGAAAACTATCCTTTTCTATGTATTCAATTACAGAAGTATCAGTGGGTTCAGAAGAAGACTTTAGTGTCACTGGCATACCTGAATCCGTTCTGTACGAATATCCGACTGTCACTGTATGAACATATCTTATGAAGTATTCAAACAGTATATGTTTTACAAGCTTATGAACTAGCTATGCCTTTTGAAGCAATGAAATACGCTTACAAAACAAGTGTATAGCGAGAGTCGGGAGTTGTAATACAGAACTGAGGCAGATATGCCAATAGTACATACATTTGAATTTGTGCATTACACTCAGAAGCGGTGGTATACATAGTGCTGATTGCACATATTGCCGCGCACTTCATGGCCGGGTATCCCCATATCCGTATTCCTGGGCAACCGAATTAGCATAATGGAATAACCTGCGCGCGAGATTGTGTGCGGTATTCGAGGATTCCGCGTTAAACTCCCTTTTCGTTCCACGATTTCGTGCAATCACATGTGTCTGTATGTATATTAAACAAGAAAGTAAGTATTATTAGTTTTAGTGTTATAAAATTAATGTTAGTAAATACATTATTATGTTAGAAAGTAAGTACAGCTACTTATTGCTAGGAAAGTGATATTGGTCGGTTTCGGTTTCAAACGTCTAACCGGTGTAAGAAGAAGAAAAGTTGTTCTTTCTTACAAGTAGAATAGATATGCATTGTGCGGATATTAGGCAGAGTCAAATTAGTTCATCAATACCGTTTTTTTCATTGTGTAAACATAGGTTTCAAGTTTTTCCTGCTTTTTTCCATAAAATCCATAGCAACTTGTTTACATCATTTTTGTATAATACATAGTGTAATATAATGAAAGCTGCTGGTCTTTGTGTTACTACACTATCTTTATAGCAACCAGCGCGTTTTGGCTGAAATATTTCTCGCCAAAGTGTTCCGTCTGTCCATTTGGTCACGTTGATTGCTTTGATTTGCATTATTATTAGTCCATGTTTGCCTTATTAGTCTCATTCTTACAACATTCGGCTAGTTATATTTTTTGTTCCACCGCAGACCGAAATTGTGAGACATTCATTTCTCTTTCAAAAACATCGTTGTGGCTTAAAAAAACCACTCACTACCTTGAAATTTTGAGTGTTTCAAACACTCCCTAGTATTTGCGTATGTAAATAACACTCATTTTCTCAATGGAATTACGTAATACTTAACACTGAAGAAAATGAGTGTCTTAAACACTCAAGCACTCTTTACCGCCTTATTTTTTCTGAGCATTTATGCAGCATGTATAAATATTGCAAAATGCACGTACATCTGTTAATATTACTTGCCCTTCTGTCATGCGACTTGTAATGCACACCTGTCACTGACTAATTGTGATTTCGAAATAATCATCAGTTGTTGTTAGTAATACTCGAGTAATACTGCAGTACAGCATCTGCTGCCCTCACATTACTTCTTGTTGCTATGTTGATGTTGTTGTTATGTATACATATGTATACAACTGGCAATCTCATGACATAACGACGAAAAAGTACAACATCGTGGCTATAAATACACGAGACATGTCGGGGAGGGAAAGCGATCATAGTGAACTCTCGTTTCCCGTCCCGGATTCCGTATAATGTTCAAATTCCACTTTGTGATTATTTTGTTCCGATGGAAACGTTACTTTGACGACTGCAAATAACAATTACGATATATTATAATAAAAGAGCAAGTAGCAAATGAGGTTAGGCTAGAGCAACTTGGTGAGGTGAATTTTGGTATGCATTGTCATTTGTTATCTTATTGTTAGGCTAAAGGGTACCAAAGCCAATTACCTCTTCAATAGCTGTTGGATCGTAATACGACCTATCCAAGTGGCCACTCGAGCAGTCCCTGACCTCTCGTATCCTCTCACCCCTAATTGTAAGCTTCGATGGACGACAGTAACTGTAGCGTACTTCCGAATAGCCATTGGGGCGGTCGCTCGGGTGCAACAGAACCCAAGTATTGTAGCTCTAATAAGTTTTTTTTCCTTCTTATTGTTAGCACTAACAAACTGACAATAGAACAGCTGACATGCTCACTTCACATGAGCGATATCACGAATCCTGTATTGCAAATAACATGGAAGAGCGTGATTTCAGTTCCAATCACAAGGTAGAAAACATCCTGGCACTCCAGCTGATCTATGTTGCTTCCATGTACTGAAGCCCTTAGTTACCACTACCTATTTTTGATAAACACAGGTTCACGTTAGAAATTATCGACTTTTTCTAAACATCGAGAACAATCGTTTACCTCACTGGTCATGTTGTGGATTTTCACTTACTTGAAAATATAAGTGCAACATTGTCAGTCATTCGGTAGTTTTGCATGGTTAAAACTTTAAAAGTTTTTTCAAAACATTTGCCTTTGCCTTAGGAAGTTTCCCTCGTTTCTAGAACGAGCAGAATCCATATGTCTTCTAATCAGAGCTTTAGCGGGAATGTAGACGGCAATTACTGAAACCTTGTCAATGCAATTTTGAAGATCGATTTATGAAACATGTTATTATTGACGTCTTATTTGGGAAAAGCATGGAGGATGCATGCAGTTGTTCTTACAGACTCTGAAGAAGTCCATTCATTCCATGCAAAACATATCAGGCTTTCTTTGATAGGTATTGCTAAGCTCCGTTGTGACCTGTCGACAACAAAACTAACAATAAGTAAACCACTAATTGTAAGATCTCAATCTTAAAAGTTGCGCTTATACTTCAATACACATTTATTTTGCGTTCTTAATGTCTGCGTTGGGAATTGTATGTAACAAAACGAGAACTAAGTATGTGTTCTATGTATAATAATGTGTTAGATAATATTAGAGAAGAAAAAGTATTAGTGCTAGGTGTTGTTAGCGCTTTGGGGACAGCCGGTTTCAGTTTATGTTTGTAACGCATTCCCCGTAACTCACTTGTCAGTGAATACTACAATATCTCAGTGAAAAGGGCAGACAAAGTACCTTTCGTGTATTCTCCGAAACCTAGGACTTTGTGATTCGGAGTGGGAAAGGCGTTTGTCTGATGCATTTTTTTTTCTTCAGGCAAAAATGAATTCCTTTCATAAGGCATATCATTCCCGTCCTTGCATGGTGAGCTAGCAGTAGTGCGTTAGAAAACTTTTTTTTCAATTTTCACAGTTCAATCCTACTACCATATTTCAGATTTGACTAACGTCTTTTTGAAAACATATTGTTAGCTAAACATTTATTGGTAGTGCCAAGGCTAGTTGACACTAACATATTTGGTCCCTTTCCGAGTTGCATGGGAACCCGTCAGGAATATGTTTTAAACAGAGCATTTCATGCCTTCCGTTAAATCAATTCCAGAGTTGGACTCGGAAATTGAGGTTCTCGAAAACGTAGGATAATAGCACAAAATTGACAATTAAGAAGCGGTAGTTGTTGTCTTTGTTTCTTGTGCGAAAACAAGCCAATTTATCTAATGACAATGTTAACAAACTTTTTTTCGAATGAGAAACGTATAAATATTTATGTCGATGTATGTTGCCGCAATTCGTTTATCAATGTCATACTTATACTCGTTCAATTGTTTTACATTTCACATATTAAAAAGGAAAGCAATTTTTAATTCGTTTTATGTTGAACGGTCGGTTATTATTCTTGGCAGCAGAATTCTTAAAGATCTGAGTTTTGGACCTTACGATCCAAATTGAACCTTCTCTCGAATAGGATTGACGTCATTATCGCCACCCGCGAAGACGAAAAAGTTTTCATCAGTTATGCATATAAATTATTTACCCAGTTTTTGATCTCACTAAATATCCTACCAAAAAGATTGCAATTTTTGAAATTGGTCAACGGTGCTAAAAAGAAAATTTATATTATTAGTAACATAGTTGCAATTGTTCCATGGACAGTTTACAATTAGAAGTTTTTAGGTTACAATTAGAAGCTCAGGCTACAATGATGTTGATTGGCATAGCGCCAAAGTTATCGTTCTAGTTTTTTTAAAGTTTTTTTTATTTACACCAACACCCAGAACCCTATCATATCCATTACCAATCTATTACTCTAAACAAAACCCCGAGATCTACTTAAGTGGCAGCTCTTGATACACCTCTCCTTCTATCCCTTATGACGTGTTGCTTTTTGTGGCCCACCCTAGGTATTCCCAATCATCGCCCAGGTTGTGCACTTCCCTACACGATCACACACATTTCTTCGATTCTCCTTGTCCATTTTGTCTAAGTGTCTGCGTCTCTCATCTTTCACTCGCTCTGCTACTTCTCTCCTTTTTTGCTACTTCTGCATATCAGTTGCCAACGTCCCTATCACCTGCGGATAGGCTCCGCCCACTTTGTAAGTCCTCAGTTTGTTACAGCGGTCACAGCATCGTTTTCCTGTTGAAGCTCTAACAAGAAATGTTCTTCTCGCTTTACTCCCAATAAGTATAGTAATAACAACTATTCGCTTGTCGGCTATTTTCCCATTTATAGTCTTTCGACTAATACGTTCTATTCTTTATGCTAGTTATACAGCTCTAATTGTAAGACTAAAAAAGATTCACGGCTATCTTACCAAAAAAAATTGCTGTCAATAGTGAGTAGCATCTGCTATTTCTGTCCTCTTTTCAATTGTTACATTCATAAAATGCCTAGTAACAGAAAGTCCTATTTCATGACTAACAATAAGATACTTTACCCACCAAAAGAAGCTAACACCGGGCTAATTTTTTTTCCACTTTTTGCTGCGATTGAAAACTAGAAATAACTGGTCTGTATTGTCGTATTGTTTACATTTTTGCACAATTGCTGGCATTTTTAGAATTTACGTTGATTTCATCCGTGATCGCCAAATAACAACTTTTTCTAACAATGTTTGGAAAAATTCATATGCACGCATATAAATGTCACCATTTCATTTCGTTCGATTTCCTGTATGCGAAGTATTTGGTTGTTCACGGAGTACGCAACTCTTTGTTAGAGAAAAATAACTCTCAATAGTGCTTGAGAATTAAAAACACTCATTTTCTTCTTTGTTAAGTATTTCGTAGTTCAATTGACAAAATGAGTGTCATAAACACTCAAGCACTAAAGAGTGTTTAAAACACCCAAATTGGAAGCACTGAGAACTACAATACGAACTCGAGCACAGTTAAGTGATGTGACTACACTAGATGAGCTCACACACTGCCATTTGCGCGTTTTCGTAACCATGTAATTGTTCTAATCACTATATTCACTATACTATATTACTATATTACACCCAAATAATTGTATCTTTGCTTTGCCAGAGTTCTTTTTGACCGAACTGGAAAATAGCTGGGTACAACGGAATATTTTTCTTTGCTGTCTCAAATTTAATGCCAACAGTTCGAGGACTGCATTTGAAATACAGATTTTTGTTATCATTTCCTTGGCAACTCATTCTCATTGTTAAAATTGCTGCCTTCGGTAATAACCGAAGAATATTGTCATGTTTGATGCCAATCACAGTATTTGTCGTACAAGTGCGTTTTCCCTTAAATTGGCTACAGTTCCTAGAGGCTTAATTAGAAGCAGGTCATTAAAAAGTGCCCTAATTAGAGCAAACAATGTTATTCCGGATGCACTCGAGATGCACCTCGCCAAAGTTCATCGACATGATCGGTGACATGGGGTACGTCGTGGTACTGGCTGAACGATATCCGTTGCCACAGACATCAGTTAGAGGAGAGGTGAGAGGGAGAGAGAGAGAGAGAGAAAGAGAGGATTCGATAGGGAAGGGGAGGCTACGGTAGTCATGGGAAGTGTCGAACCACCTGACCGCTCTAGAATGTTCTGACATCTGTCCTGCTGCCTGAACGCTTGTGATAACTTACTTTTCGATCTTGTTAGGCAAGAAATTATAGAATATTGAAGTTTTCCTGTAATATTCATTTGTGATCACACACCACTTTCAACAACGTTGAAGATGCCTGTCAAAATTTAGCTTTGAAAGCTCGGAAAAAGTTGTGCAATTTCCATAACAAACTGCAATAAGCGAGAGAGTGAAACTTAAGTATATGCTTGCACATTTTTAACTGTTATAATCGCAATCAGAAAATTAAAAGTAACGCTTTTTTCCGTAATTGGATTCTTGTGGAAGTAGGACATGCCACACACGACTATTCTCCTGTGTATGCACCATTTTTAGCATCAGATACTAATAAGATGTTACTTTCATAAAAGGGTGAAGTCCGTGGGTAACTTGTGTACGTTACTAGGGATGACAAGTCGCATTTCAACACCTGTTGCCTTGTCTCTTTAGGCCTAACTACTCAGAAAGGAAACCAATGGTGCTGAAGTGTTTAAAACACTCACTTTCTTCAGTCTCAAGTACATTTCGTAACCTTGTTGAGAAAATGAGCGTCGTAAACACTCCAGCACTAAAGTGGCTCTGACGCACGCAATCCTGTGTAACCCTAACAATAAGAACATGTATCCCTCTCGTGTTTTGTTGATTCTTGTGTTACATGCGAGTTACATTTTAACTATCTTACAATTAGTTACAACCTCTAACCCTCCCTGTGTTCCAGAAATGCTTGTCCGTGTGCTCGTCGCCTTCTCCTCGGTGGTCGCCGTCTCGCTGGCCATCCAATGCTACTCCGTGAATTCGATGCTGAATCCGCAGATGCAACCGACGATCAACCAGACGATCCAGGACTGTGGCATCTCCATCTTCACCTGCGTCAAGATCATCGACTACGTCGGAATGACCGTCTCGAAGGGATGCGGACCGGGCGGCAACTGCACTGCGGTGGGTGGCACCGTGGTGAGCATGGGGTGCACCTGCAGCACCAAGGAGGGGCTTAGACTGAGCGAGAGCATCAAATGAACTGATACTTCTTACCTTATTGTTAGACTGTAAGTAAAAGTTGACTATTAGCGACCACCAGTGCAGCTAGGATAACAAATGTTCGGAACTTATTGGTCTTGTGGTTTGTGGCTACGGTGTGTTCCATTTCGTACAGTTAGTATCTAGTATTTTATTGTTAGTACGTTGCCTCGCAATGTCGCACATCGTTGGTCACTTAGCGATTCGTTCCCAAATCTGACAGGTTGTAAGCCAACACCAACATAGTCTTACAACTAGTAACTTCTCAAATACAACGTTTCTAACGTTGTCTAGACTAAATTTGCGAATCTGGACATACTCCGTTATGTTGTTTTATATGATCTCGAGCCATTTTCCGAAGCCCTAACGGGGATTGCGCATCATATCGTTGGCTTCCCCTCGGATGTTATCTAACTCTTTGAAACAGAAAAAACCTGAATCGATTTTCTTTAATACTCTATCTTAATGATTCTGCCGAAGAAAGGGAGAGGGGAAACTTTCTAGAAAACAAACGAAAGTGGTTTCAATAGACTTCATCTTTCTAAACATGATTTCACACAGCTCCAGTGAATGTCGGTTTCCGTATTCCTGATACCTCTCACTCTCGTTCCCATCGTTTCTCCATTACCTAACCGTCCTCATGGCAACATCAATGTTTTTTGTGCGTACTTCACATACTACAAGAGAAGTTGATGAAAGGGAAACGAAAGCCAGGCGGTTTCTATGGTGAAGGCATGTGATGGACTCTACGGGACACCTGTGACGATGTTACTTTAGAGGGGAATGTGTTTAGTTTGGTCTGGAAGAAGGGTACGAATAATATTGTACGTAGTGTTTATTTATGATACTTTACAAAGTAGCCTGTTCAAACTTCGTGTGCATGTATAGAAAATCGTATGCTCGGGAAGAGTGATCAACTCAGAGAAAAAATCTCAAATTATGAGTGTTTAAAACACTCCTTTGTACTCGAGTGTTTATAACACTCATTTTCTCAACATAACAATATGCCTAAGATTGTTTAGACTTATTTCATGCTTTTTTTCTCTGGATACTTATTTTTGGATGTAGGAAGCTAATGAAACATTCGGCATTGCAGTTTGCAATTAGCGTTACGCTGCGCTGCCAACATTTATTGCGCAGCGGAAGAAGGAGTCCGTGAACACAGCACAAGAACGTAGTTATTGTGCGCGCTTCACGTGCTGCGTTCTCCGAATTGGATACAATTAGCACACGAGATCTCCTCATCGCGTACACTGATACTTGGTGCTGGCGCGTTTCATGTGCAAATCTCAGCCAGAGTGCATAGTAGTCGCAGACGACTAACGGGCATTCAATGGGCTGTATAGAATCAAGATTCCGCGTTCACAGGTGGTCAACAACAAGCACATGTTCAGGTACACTGCCGGTGGTTATTTTTATCCCTAGGATTACTATTTGTGCCTTCAAAGGCATCGTCAATACGAATCACTGAATGCTTATTGTTAGGGCAAATGCAAGGTAGTTCTAACAACAACTTCAGGGTTTGCTGTACTTCTCCACGTCATGCAATGTGATTACCGTACCTTGCTGGTTTAAGCAAACCCTATCCAGACTGAATGAAAGCACAAAAATGAACTTTTCAAAATGCATGACACTCATTCACACAATCAAACAGCATGTCTATTGCACCTGCCTTCGCAAATTCCATATGCTTTTTGAAAATTCGGTAGTTACTGGATTTAGCCACAAGTTGCGGGATGCCAATGAATAGGCGGCAGTTAATCCCCCTCTGGAAGTATATAGCAACACACATCTGTTGTCCATGAACATCATAACCGGATACCCCCCCACCCCTTTAATCCCAGAAAATGAATGCCCACCATCACCAACGTTGAGTCTAATCCAATACATATTATCAACTGGACCGAAATAATTTGGAAAAGAGTCTAACATGCAGAAGCACACAGAAAGTACTACAAAACAGAGACAAAAGTACTACAAAAAGGCCAAAAAAAGAAAAGGTATGACATAATATTGATCGTTTTGTACAGTACACTAGTAAACGTCCCCCACACCACGCTTTGTTGACGCACCACCATCACATCGTTGTCAGTCCCTGTTGGAACACCGTGTTCCTTGTCATGCTTTATGTCAGTGTAAGTGAAGTTCTTATTAGTTTATCGATTTTTGAATATCGATTGATTTTGCAGGTGAGCGGATACCCGAACGGTGCGGTGTGCAACAACGCGTCGGTGGTGGCGAACCAGAATCGATTGGACTGTTGTTGCAACGGCAACATGTGCAATCCGACGCCGTCCCATTTCGGTTTCACTCCGATTCTCGTCCCCCTAACCCTCGCCTTCACCTTCTACTCGTTTTTGAACAGAGCTAATTGACACTAACTTCTTACACATTATGCTTACAATTACATTAACATTTAACTAAAGAAGATACTTTTGTTGTAACAGTAACACTAACATTGTTTTGTTTTCAGGAAATTCCATTTTTTGAAGAGCTTTTGTTTGTATTTTGTTGATTTTCTGCAAATGGCGTATTACAACACCGCCGAAACAGTTGTTTTGTCCCTTCAAGTCTCAGATGGCTTTTCAAACAGGGTGACTTTTGTATGGGAACCTAGCTTTTCTTTCTAAGTTGTCATACCTAAGGCTATTCGACCTCATCCTCTTGCTTTGTCAGTCTCTCCTGGC
>JACMIJ010000279.1:0-22844 GCA_014805365.1 Koerneria luziae | reverse complement strand
CAATTTTGAATGCCCATTTTCTCAAAAACCAGGAATGGTAAGGAACTTTTGAAAACAGTTTTGAGTTCCTGAAAGGGTACCGAACAAGATGTGGTACCTCAGTGTACTCAATTTCTCGTCGAGCTCAGACCGTTCCCTTGTAAGAAGAAATTTCACGTTGAAGATTGCAGCAAGAGTAAGCTATGTTACAACTGGCCCAATTACACTGTGAGTGGTAACGAGGCCATGCCCCTGTGCTGATTGGTTAGACTCCGGCCATTCCTATTGCCTATTAGTTTATGTGTGTGTGAATACCTCAGCAACCACTCCGATGCAACCAGCGATCTTGGCGGCTTTCGGCTGAGCTCCGCTCATTCCTCCCAAGCCGGATGTTACGAAAACCTGAAAGCAACAATATGTATGTTCAAAATGCGCGGCGGCCAATGAGTTCCATCGTTGACCGTTGCCTTCAAAGTGTGATAATTGTATTTCAGAAGCAAGTGTCAACTCATTGTCAATGCTAACCTTTCCTTCCAATGAGCTCACTCCCAGATAGCGTCGGCCTGCGTTGATTACGGTAATCTAAAAGAGGGTAACATAATGTGTATGATATTCATGTGTCTCGCATCCCCCACTGCTTGGCATTGGCTCCGTATCCGGTAGCCGATAAAATTCTTCCCGTATTCGGGAGCGATGTTTTCACTCAAACTGCGGTACATATTGCAGTCTTGGGGAGAGTGAAAAGCTGCCGGATCCGGTAAGTCTGATATCAGATGAAGCACCGTTTTAAGTATGTATGCCACGTGGGGCAGCAGCTTCCGCCGGTCTCCAATACACATATTTCTTCGTTGTTGTATGCAAATTAGGTACTATAGACTGGCGGAGACAGCATGCTGTGTGCCTACCGTAGTTCCGTGAACGATTCCTTGTGGCCCGATGTAGCAGAACGAGCCGGCGGTCATTTGGCCGTACTGCGTGACACCAAGCGCAAAGAACTTGCTGTAGTGCTCTTTCGTTGAGTAGTTCGGGATCACCTGGACGTATTACACAGTAATTTATTGATCATTGAACTATGATGTTCAAAGCAAGTGCAAAGATCAAAAGTGCTTTGTGTTCATTTTGATCTATGTCTTACTCGATCACATAGCTCATGAAGGCTTCACGTACAGGTTGTTATTCAAGCTATCAACCCAACACCTCTTCTCTTTTTTCCATTCTTTGTGTTGTTCGAAGTATATGTTGACACGCAACTTTTGTGTTCGGGTGAATACATATATTCCAATTTCTCCTTGGATGTACGATATCTTGTCCATTTTGCATAACGAAACATAATGAATGGATTATATACGTTCTATCTGACTTGTAAGGTGCGAACATGGGGAGGAGATAGTCCGGTCAGGCGATAAAGACCGAAAACCGGCTGTGTCCAAAATATTAACAACAAGTAGCACTTATGCTTTTTCTTTTCATGTTTATCTTACTTCTCACTATTTAACACTCGCTGAAATTCTCGTTTTCTACACATGTCACGACAACATGTGCAAAAACTGCGTTGGACATGCAAAAACTATTCGGCCAACAAGGCGAAGTGACTTTTACTATCAATATTGATCTGGCACACTACCATAGGGTTTATGTTGCCGTGATGTCATGGCTGTCCTATTTTCCAGTATATGCATTGTTTGTTTCTATTCTGGATATGCACCCACTGACCATGCCAACTACCTCTTCTCTATACGATACCTTGTCAATTTCACATAACGAAACATTATGAATGGATTGTATGCCTTCTATCTGACTTGTAAGGTGCCATGGATGTCCTTTTTGCCATTATATGCATTGTTTGTTTCTATTCTGGATATTCACCCACTGACCATGCCGTTGGTGATGGTCACGCGTGGTGCATCGGCGTGTGATGGGAACACGCCAAGCGGATGACCGGAGTAGAGAACCAGCGTTTCCGTTCCACTCATTTCGGATAGGTATCGTAGCGTGAGACGGAACTGAATCGATGAATAATTGTTAAAGGAGGTAGGAAACCGTTATTTCATTCGTAAAGAATGTGTTCATAACGAGTGTTTTATGGACCCGCCACTTTTGTGTTCAGGGAATACACAAAAGGACATTCCTCGGTAAGCTGACTGTTTCCGGAACCCTTTAAGTAAATGCTTTGTTTTAAAATATGATTCCGTTTTTTACAAATATCCAACTGTTGCCATATTGTATAGTATCTAGCGTGTAAATTCAAACTTTCTAATTGTAAGATAGTCAAGTTTCCTCAAATCCATAGTAGCTGCAAAAGTTTGGAAAACGGAATAGAACTGCAAAAACGTTGAACACGTTAGGAAAAGTCAGCATATAACAACAGTTAGATATGTGCACAGAACGGCGTCAGGAATTCCAATAGTAGTTGGGGAGTTCACAAAGTAGAGCTAGGTTATGCCAAAGTAAAGTAAAGTCCTCCCGATTCAAGGCCTTATAGCCTGCGGATTAGCCTTGGTTATGCATTGTATTTAAGATTAACTTCCCGACCTGCAGCCAGTTGCTGAACACTTGTCCATTGCCGCCGTAGGTGACGAGTTCACGCGGGAATTGTGCGACTCGCGGATCCAGATTGTTGAGAATCATCAGTATGATCGCTCCGGCTTGCTTGCATTTGGCCGGGACTTCATCGAGAGCGGGTGCCTGTAAGTATTGCATAAGCTGAGAGTAAGTGGGAGTACGCAACATGCATAGCATGTTGCGTACTCCCACTGTATATCTTATTGTCAGTATTTTCTCAGCTCTTATTTTCTCAGCAATCCCTTCCCCTTACCCAACATTTAACCCCATCATTTTATAAGTAATTGTTATCCCAAACCCCCTGTCCCTATTACAGCATTTGCCTTGTAACCAAATGCCTTGGAACTTGAATAAAGATTAAAGATTAAAGCTCCTTGTGGACGGATACTGTGACTACACATTGAGAGTTTGAACATAAATATGGAAGAAATCGAGAGGTGTGGAGACGAGGAATTCTAGCCTCGGATCCCCCTTCACTACATACATGAGAATAGCGAGAGGAAGAAGAAGATCATTTCCTCAATTTCGTTTTGCCAACGTGGGAATGATCGTTTTCTCTCTCATCAATTGTCTCAGTTAGAAGCGGGTTCAAACGAGACTGCTGAGATGTATATTATGCGATGTACAATTCATCTCTAATTTTAATTTTGCACTGACAACTTTTGTGCCAATTTCATCATTGAGATCTCGGGCGATTCTGCCCGACGATTCTTACAAGAGGAGAGAGGTCGTCCATTTAATTTTATGGCCCACGTGGGGGACGACGGACTATAACAACCCCCCGAAAATGACAATGAATAGAAGGTTCTCGAGATCAATGATAGATGATCATTGTAACAGCTACTGTGAATACCAAAATGGTTCGTGCTTATTGTTAGGGCAAAAAAAACAAAGAAAATATTATAGTACCGATCTGTTGTTGGAACGCATTCTTTCGCTCACAATCAGACATATTCCTGACTTGTAACTAATGTACAGGATGTCGAAAATTTTGTACGGGGAACACTCTAGGAGGTCCAAATTTCCCTAGTAACAGTTCACAGGATGTTAAAATAGTTGTAATTGGTCACACTGTGGATACTATGTGGATAAGCCAATAATGCTTAACTCCAGCCAATAGTCAGGCATAAAACGAAACGCGTAGATGTGTCCGTGATCCTCGAGTTCCTTGGCGAACTCAGCTGCCAATGTCGCATGATGCTTCACCGGCACATAACGAAGAATGTTGCGCACCGCCAGCTGCAAGGCATCTTTTATGTTCCTAACAACATTCAATTAGAAAACAGCGTTTGAAGCTATTGATAGAGATGCGATTCAAATATGCGTATTCCTTTGTTCTCATTTCAATTCTCTTTGCATTCGTATGCAAATAAAGTATGTACATTATTGTTAGACCAGCATAAATGGAATTCTGTAAAGAAAGAAAACTCAACAAGCAAACTGCTATTATAACGTAGTAACATAAGATGTGTAGTTCTTGGATGGCGTTTCTAACAATAAGAAACTCACACGTTTCTCATCGGTGTTCAACGTGAGCGGTCTCTTTGGTGCCCTTGGCCCGGGAGCCGCCAGGTGGTTCCTCGGTGGAGTGACCAGTGGCTCGAAAGGATCGACGAGGAGGCTTGCAAAGTCGACGGGCATGCTCTAACAAGGTATTCAGGTATTCAAGTAAGTAACAAGGTATTCAAGTAAGTGATAAGGTAGGTATTCAGGAAAGTCAGGTATTCGTTGAGCTCATTGTCGGTGATTTCCATGCCAAACCACGCCAAAGTGCATATTGCCAGATCATAGGCTCAAATATTTTCTGTTAGTAAGAAGCCAATCTACATAAATCTTGGGATTTGGGCTACACTAGCTTGAGATTCGTTCTGAAAAACAGTTACTTCATAGACTATGTAGCAACACATGTCATGGTTCGTGTTATTTTGGAATCTAGTACCGATAACTAAGCAGTTTCAACACTACAAACACAACCTTAAAGATTGCCAGCTACAAAAAACGTATATGTCGTTTTAGCAGCAAAACTGCCGCCGAGCAACCTATTCATTCTAATTGTAAGGAACTTGAATACACAAAAGTTGAGTAAGATTCGAGAAACCATAGAGTTTCCAAGTCCTCCTCTAACCGACAACCTTCCGTCTGCTATGCAAGAAAAGAGAAGAGAAGGTGGAGGATCCTTTTATGTCTTCGCTTTCCTGTTTTCGCATGCGCGTTTACAATCACTTCAAGTCGCATCGAGTCTACCCTTCAACCTTCTTTTTTTCATTGATACCTCGACAGTAAGTTGAGAACCAACTGCCGAATATACGATACGATCGGCGCAAGTGTTCAAGAGTTCAAAAAGCAGCCAGCAAAACCAGAGAGCTTCGAGAACAATTATTATAAGTAGAAGTTTGAAATCGTTCATATTTATGAATTGTATACTGATTGAAGTTGTTCAAAAGCATATTGTTTAAAAAACGTAATAAACTTACTCGAGTTCTCACTACCTTTGGCACTTGTGCTAGCTTCTTCTCGTCGTGACGGTAGCCTTCGCTGGAGCATGATAACGTCCCAAGCAACAGGTCCGAAGTGGCTACCATGGATAGCAATGATTATTTCGTAAACGACGGTCGTATTATATCACGGCGTTGTCTGTGAAAACTCTGTAGCCCCCTAATCACTGTATGATGGTAAAACAACAAACTATACGTCACAACAGAAGAAATGACTGCTTTCATAGAGAAAGTGTGAGCTGGTGTCACCTTTATTGTTACCCAAAAGCTTTTCATTCAACGAACATTTAGTCAGAATGTTGCAAGACCTTTGAAAGTTCAATAAACATTACTCTATCAGTGTTTCAGATCACTCATAAAAAAACGATCTAAAAAACCGAACTACAGTATATGTGCTCCCTTTCTTATCAAGATAAGCTTGTACGTGTACATACAAAACATGCAGATTGCGACCATATCATATTCACACTGTGACCAATCACAGCTATTTCAACATCCTACGAAATGTTCCTATGAAAATGTGGACGGAGTGTTTCTAGTACAAAATTGTCGACATCTTGTACTGTACGTTAGTCAGAAGTGAGGAATATGTCTGATTTGCATGGGCCGAATATACTTGAAGTATGACTACAGTTGCACGTGTGATATTGTATGTATGCAATTGTACAATTGGTTGTATTATATAATTGACTTCGTTTTGTACAAAATATCCGATTGTCACACAAATCTTGTTGTTATGGAGTGAAATTGTCTGGTTGCGACAGTTTATTGCGAAATGATGGTGCGAAAGAGGTGAAGAATCAGGGTGAGCAGGGATGGGTGGTCTTCGTCATCGGTGGTTTCCGACGTGTTGTCAGAGTACTCCCCGGCGGAGTACTCGTCCTCATTTCATAAGGGAACCGCGGCATTCGAGTTCAGGTAAGTCGATCGATAGGACTGATCATTTGGGTTCGGGTCAACGGCGGAGATGTCGGCGCCCGAAGCACCGCCAGAACCGCCACCTGGCGCCGCGCCACACCTGAGGAAGAGCATACGCTTTGCTAAAATGTAAAACAACTATTTTAATAATTCGTATCATTCAGGTATCATTCAGGAATCCCACGTCGAAACTGTCTCCTATAAGTGTTACTGCCCTATTATACTACCCTTGACGACAATCATGTTCTATTCTATACTATTCTAAAAGAACTTGCTGCTGCCTCACAATTGCGGTCTAAAAGACAGTTAGGGCTATGCGAAAGAAGGAAAGTTCTTTATCTAATTGTAAGATTTTTTTTGCTAACAATAAGCGACTTCTCGTGGAATTTCGTGAGCCTTATGTTCGTAGAGTAGAAAAGCGGTGGTTTATGACGAACACTCTTTTTGATTACAGAGATAACATGGAAATATCTCTTACCTAACAATAAGATTCCTTGGTCGGTAAATATAACAGTTAATGTTTCGTATAATATAATCGAAAATGTTTGACACTTTCATATGAAATTCGGTCCATTACTACAAATCTTACAATTTTTGACTATTTCTTCACTAACTTTATTTTATGAATATACGCTTTGCCAAGCAAAATTTTAACTACCTCACAATTATGCTATGTGGCAGAACAATAAATAGGTTAACAAAGCAAAAACTTACAAGTTACATGTGGCTTTGCAATACATGGCTACCATCTCTGCGTACACAGGAAGGTTGCAGATATTACCTGAAAAGTTACAGTTACGGATCTACATCAGAACCATAGCATTCAACCATAGCAACGTGTTTCCAAATTCTGGAAACACGTTGTTCATATCCCGAAGACTTGTTCGGTGGTTTCACCGAAATCCCTCTTATAAAGAAGGACCACAGGCACTTTTTTCGGTCTCATTTCGGTCTCATATAGTCTTTTTCGGTCTTATAGATACACTTTGGTTTGAAACACACGAAATCCGGGACCATTCATGTGTTATTTTTCGATTATTATGCCATATCTTGAACCTTCTAATAGTCATAAGACACCCAATGGGTATTCAAAACACTAAATAGTCCACAGTAGTTCCAACTACGGTAGGCACAAGGCAATGGACCTCAAAAATCTAGGTGTCAAAAAGTGCCTATAATCCTTCTTTAAAGGTTGGAGCATGTACTACGGGGGCTGAAAACCATTGATTGTTCGAGGCAAGACGCGACAATTTCCCAACGTAGTTGCCTCCACGGGTATGTTATACACATATCTACCAACCAACGGTTTCGCAGCTCCTTTATATTATAGGTGGGGTCACCGAACAATCCTTTTAGCGAGCTATCCATGTATTACTGGCATATCTAACTCCGTTCTGCACAAATAGCCGACTGTCGTCATATATTCTATTTTGTGAGCGTATTCAAATTTTTCACATTTTATGGCCGATTCACTAGCAGTACTTTACCAAATTTGTGTAAGTGGAAATAAACCTAACAATAAGATCTGATAGAATGCAAAAGCCGGATATTTGTACTGAGCGGAATCAAGTATGCCAATAGATTCTACGGGATTCACCGCCTTTAAAGAAGGAGCAAAGACATATCTATTTCGGTTTCGTGTAGTCTTCACTTTGGTTTGAAGCACACTAAATCCGGGACCAGTCATGTGTTAGTTTTGGTAGATTATGCCATATTTTGACCCTTCTAACCGTCATAAAACACCTAATCCGCATTATGAACACGAAATAGTCCACAGGGGCTCCAACTACGGTAGGTACAAGGCAATGGACCACAAAATACCTGGTGTCAAAAAGTGCCTTTAAAGGAGGCCGGAAACCGTCAGTTTACCGAGGAATTTGCTTATGTGTATTCCCTGAACACAAAAGTGGCGGGTCCATAAAACACATGTCTTGAACACATTCCTTACGAATGAAATGACGGCTTCCGGCCCCCTTTAGCCCTTCTTTAACATACCTCCATTCAGCTGACAGTCGGAGGGAAACGTGTCGACACATTGCGCCGATACTTGACTGACATGGCAGGCGACAAGGACGAGCACAACGACGACCGGACGTACTGTCATGGCAGAACACCACATATGACTTCTTCTTCTCCCTCTATTATCCCCTCCATATCACGTCTACCACCGATGTTTGAACAGCTTCATGCCTACCAGTAGCGCCCATCCATCCCCCCACGACTGCTGTGAATCACACTTCCAACTGTTCCATGCTTGATTGCTTCGTGATTGTCATCGTAGCCATATGTAGCTCATCATTGTCACAGAAGGAATGACAATGGATTTTGAGGGTTTCATTCGCTGTATAGTACTGTAGTGTTGTAAAACCTCATTGTTTGGAAGTGGGTGCATCTTATTGTTAGTACGCTTTACAAGAGAGTAAACAAGGGGCCGTAAGCACTGAAACAACGTTCAGGATTATTTGGCTTAAAACTTGGGAGAAATACAACCAAAAGTGTCACCATCATAGGTAGGTGGAAGTTTCACTGCTTCGATATATGTATTGCGGGTCGTACATTAATCACTAATGACATAACTTTAGGCGCCCTAAACTACACAGAAGACCCGGGTTCGATTCCCGACACGTCACTACACAACCAAGGTGTTATCCCTCCGTGGAAGGCAATTGGTAGTGATAATAGTATCACGAAGAGTAATCGGTCCGTGTGAATGACCGGGCATCTTCGGACTTAAATAGCCCCACAACGTCCTGGCCTTCTCAGGACTACCCGCAAGGCGAAATGCCTTGAAATCGGGAGACTTTGCCTTTGCCTTTATCATCCCGACAAAGATCTTCAAGAAATTTCTCGAACCACACAATGTAGAAGTAACTCACATGTAGAAACGATTCTTTTCATGTGAGTCCAGTGAAATGATATCAATCGCACAAAAAGCAGGACCACATTGCCCGCCATGCTTCCTTCACACTTTCGTCATTCATTAAATATTATGCCATCAGTTTGCCTGGCACCACCGACTGTATGACCATTTTTGCACAGTTTGTAACCCGGACGTTCTGAATCGACCTGATCGGTGCTTAGAACATAGAGTTCCTTTCTCAAATCTTGAGCCATTATAACATGCATTTCCTCCTTACTTACAGAAGAAAAGGCGCCGCCCAATATAAGAACCGCCTGAATAAGAACCCAAGAACAATGCTCGCTAATTTGATTATCCTTTGTCCGAGAGTTCTTATCCAGGCAGTTTTTATTATTGGCGGCGCTGAAAAAATGAGTGTACTAACACTAAGCACCAGCAAAAGTGAATCTTATTTTTTCAGTATAGCCATGTGCGACCGTACGGTATGGCGCAATCGGAACACGAGATCTGAACTATGGAACAATCACAACCAAACAGCAGCACAACAGCAATGTTTGCACAGAGTACTAATGACCGAATCGACCAGAGAAACAACATCGGTTCCCCGTCGCACACTATTGGACTATCTGACTCCGAAAATACAGGCCGAGTAAGGTATTTCAATACCAACACAAGACGGAGCTAGGTATTCCAATAGTAATTGAGGGGTTCAAAAAAGTAGTTAGGAGGATACGGTAAGCTTATTTTGTTGACTTGTTGCCAGTTGATGAACACTTGTCCAATATATTCGTCGTAGGGGCGTAGTTCACGCGGGATACAATATCGACACATTTTCTATCTCCATTCTGTACAAGCATCCCGACTGTCGCCATGTTGAATGAGATTTGAGAGATTCAAATTTGCTACTCTATTCAATCTTTCAACGCTCACAGTAGCTGCACAATTTTATTGTTAGGAAACACGTTGAATGCGTTAGCAAAAAACTCAACTATACAACTACAGTCAGACAATTGTTCAGAACGGAGTCAGATCCAACATTAGAATAGAAGCATCTAAACTTATAAGCTTACAACTTTCATTCCAACTGAACAGTACCTC
Source organism: Koerneria luziae (assembly GCA_014805365.1). Taxonomy (NCBI): domain Eukaryota; kingdom Metazoa; phylum Nematoda; class Chromadorea; order Rhabditida; family Neodiplogasteridae; genus Koerneria; species Koerneria luziae. The sequence continues at coordinate 12,932 of JACMIJ010000279.1, read as the reverse complement.
GGCCATTTATATTGTTAGATAACGGAGGCACAATTTTCATTCTGACCACTCAAGGTTCCACTTCCCGATTCAGACAACAACATGTAGTGCAAACAAATATAAACAATAATTTTATAATTTAGCCTACATGCAGAGAACATCGCAACAAAAATAAATATGTCTATGATTTAATGAACTAATGTCCGAATATACATGTAAATAGGATCCAAAAAATTCCTCGATAATATTAAGCGATAACCATACATCGACATGTCACGTTTCTATATTTCCGAAAATTGGGGGACTCTCAAGACCCTCAAAAACGGGTGCCCATAAAAAATAAGGTTCCTTAACGGAGCAATATTGTAAACTTATCCCAAAGTGAGGTACCTTGGCGTTAACAATAACATGCTTGTCGATGTATGGACATAACCTAAGGAACGAGCTTCACTGTGGTGACAGCCAATCAAGGAACTTAGCTGTGCAGTTATCATGATTTCCGGTATTTCGACTGGGCCCATTCTGAAAATGGGCTCATATGCCATTAACTTGCCCATTTTCAGGCCCCCCCCCGACTATAAGTGGTCTGAAAATGGTCAACTCAATGGAAAAAAATATTATATGAAAACTTGCCCATTTTCAGAATGAGTCCATCCAAAAAAAGTCTCATGAATGTGTGTTTTACTACCTCAGCTTCCACAGTACATGCTCGTTCCTGATTTCATCTATATATTATAATATTATATATCTCTGAACACACATAGCACTACCATACAAAGATGATGTAGAAAAGAAGGCCCAACAAGTATTGAGAAACGGTATCTCGGTGTTGGGTAGGCAAACAGACCAGTAAGAGAATCACGGTATGATATAGCCGACAAATTTATAAAAAAAAAACGGAACAGACATCGACAAATTTTGTCCAATACAAACGTAATCATGAATTACATACAATAATAAAGATCAAAAGATTACCACTAGAAACGAAGAGAGAAGAGGAGGAGGCAGACAGTCAGACGGTTAGACCGGATACTTGTGTTCCGGCGCCAGCTGATCGAGAACCTAAAAGTAAGCAAATGTGGTTTTTTTAAAACTTGTTCTAGAAAAAATACATTGTCGCACCAGAAGTATGAAACTAAAGTATTATCCCAGCTATGATGAAAGGGTAGATCCCAACTCCCATTTGCTCCAATTGTCGGTTTTTTTGTATCGTGCCCTTCAAAAGCTATGGTCTCCAGAGTGCACCAGGAATTTCAGCTTAGTTAGAGGCCAAACTGCAGCTTATAGAGCGGTTGGCGCAAATGTGGTCCGCATGGATCGACAGCTAGCCCCTTTTGTATGGGGTGGAAAAAGAATAACAGATACAGATAAAATGTCTTCCAAATGAAAATATCATTTGCTTTTTTGCAACACGTACCTGTCGGATTCCTGGTAGATAAGTGATGGTGCTGACACCCGGGATGCTCCTCAGCAGATTGACGATTCCCGGCAAGAAACCTCTGCAACGTTGAATTATGTAATAATAATCATGTCTTGCAAAAATAACAATTGAACAATGTAAAAGTAGTTAGAACTGGCAAAATTGAGAGTCATGACTAAAAGCATGTCTTGCTTCGTTTTTATTCATTTTTTGAATTATTGTACCACGAGCAGAACTCGGCATATGTCTGATCCGGCTTTTCGAAAAGTGGAGTGTAAAGCATTTGAAGGATCTTCTTCCTCGCGTTATTCCCATGAGGTGGAACGTAACGGGAGTAAAAGCATAAGAACTTTTAAATATGAGGGGTAAAAAATGAATGTAGGTTGAAAACTGAGGAATAAAATTCCAAGATCAAAAATAAGTGGTGAAAGTGGTAGTCGGCTACATGGAAGTGGTGATCCTAGCACAACAGTTGTAGTCATAATGGCGAAGGTAGATAAAGTTTACCCAACTGTTCGTGATACGCACTATCCCTAGCTCGACATTATGTGCTAGGTTGACAATAAGGTTGAAATGGCTAAGGCTAAGCCTTCCTTTTAAAAAATCGCTACAGGACCATACCCGAATAATAGGATGAATCCCCAGAACTCGGCGATAATTCCGACCAACGGCCAACCGAAGAGCACAATGAAGATTCCACCGAAGAACAAGGTTGAGCCCTGCAAAAGAAAAATTTGTGTGATTGTATGTAAAGTATCGTGAATAATAGTAAGATTAAGCTTACAAGTTATTATATTTATCTTTTGTGTTAAAGAAAGAGCTAACGATTGATAACACCTCACATGTACCTCGAGCTAAGAGTTGCATCACGTTCCACAAAAAAGAAACCCGAAAACACATACGAGACATTATCAGTCGCTTATTGCTGGTTTTTAAAGAAAACTTAACAGCAATTTTTATCATATTTATATAACACGAGTTACAGAATCACCTAATGATCAACTGATTTACAGCATCGAACTTTATGGTTATCTGCAGTAGTTACAAATGAAACTCGAAACCAAAAAAAAGGACAGCAACGAACCTTGAGCTTACGCCATTCGAAGAAGAACACCAACGTCCTCTGTATTCCAATTATAAATGTGACACCAACCAGGAACAGAAGCTGAAAGAACACAACATTGGTCCAACGCATCAAATATTGCCTCGTGGCCTGCTATTTTTCCAAGTTTTTCTCAAAAGTTTAATAAACAGTTATGCAGCGATCAGAAAATACAGAAAACTTCATGCATTACTCATGTCAATTAGGTTTCGGGTGACCATATTTGACAACTTAGTGGGGTGGCGTTATGGAAAGGCGAAGAATATAGCGACAAGCATGTTATTGAAAACTTCAAAGCATCCCATTTTGGGATACCTTACAATAAGGATGAAGGGCACCTCGTTTTGGACTATTCGATGTATAAGACAACAGCATGCAACGCTTTAGTAATGCGTAAATAGCAGGAAACATATTTTTCAAAGAATAGGTTTAAAAACTTACATTTCCGATTGCCAAGAGGGCCGAATCCAAGAACAGAAGAATCCCGAGGAAGATGAAGAAGACGCCGAATGCCGTCAGACCGACTCCGATCTCTGAATTATAAAAATAAAAATAAAATATGTATCATCAAGGTGGTTGATTATAAGGCAACCACTGAATTATACTAACACTTATCATTCTCTGTGATCAAAACATCTTAATTCGTATAACCAATGCATTTCGTCATAGCGTAAATGCGCATCTGAACAGGACAATACACAAACTCATGGGAAAATAAGAAGCCAACAAAGTATTGAAAGTGATAATCTAAAAACAAACAATTCCTCGTAAGCTTACGGACCCTTAGTTTTATTCAAACATTTTACTTTAGAAAAAAGAAAGAAAGAAAGGGTACAAATCCTTACGCTTAGTCGAAGAGACCTCCCAGTTCATCATGGTTGTACCCAGAAGACGATTAGCACGATCTTCTATTCATATGACCTGAAATGAATGTAATATGTACAACGAAGGACAGGAACAATTCGCGTATATTCTGAAGCATGTAGTAATGGCGAACACTAACAGTAAGTGAACTTCACTAAGTACTGTGCTCATGAAATACACTACTTAGTGAAGTTCTTGTAGTATCTAGAACTCCAAAATAGCTAGTTACTAATGAACAAGTGTGGCAAATGGTCAATGCGGTTAGCTAGAAGCTAGAGCTCTGCAAGAGCACTAATGAAAAAGCTCATTGTCAGCAAAATGAGAGTATTCCGACCACATTGACAGAAAACGAAGTAGAGAAAGAATTCAGTAATGTTTCGCGAAACCTTCACATAAGCATCACAGGCATAAACTGTAAAGCAAAACACGACAACATGACCCATCTAACAGCTTTTTCATTCAAGTCAGATGAACACCACAGCACGTATGCAAAAAATTTTGCAACTAACAAAAGAAGTACACGACTGGTATGCAAAAACTGTCTGAATTTATGCGTTGGACATGCAAAACTGTTTAGTGAACAAGGCGAAGTGACTTCTGCTGCCGATATTGAACTGGCGCACTACCATAGGGCTCATGTTGCCGTGAAAACTTTGGAAGCGATTATCAAACACTGTTAAAACGTGACTGTTTCAAACTGAACAGTTTAGTAACTTCGGCAAGAATAAAAGAGTTAAATCAAGGACAGTCAACATAGCCTTTGTATTTGGACACAAACTACAAAAATATCATTAAATGTAAAAGAAACAAACAAAAAGTAAAATTTATGACGTGGACATGTGTTTGAATTCGCGCAAATTTGGACTTCCACGTAAGAGTTTTTTCGCGGCATATTCAAACAAGAATTTGCGCAGCCGCATCGTGTTAGTCAAACAGGTCACGCCTGTCGCTTTTGGTCAGGTGACATTCAGGACTTACCGTATTACACAGTGAAAATAAAGTATTGTTCTCCCAAATGAAGGCTCTGTTGTCTGTGAATAACAAAGAGGGTTCCATAGTAAAAGTGAAGTAAACATTATAACGGTTTTTCTGCATGTTCAAGGGGGTGGGGGGGTCGAAAATGGCTTTCCAACAAGGCCATGATCAAAGTTATTATGAAAGTGCCTAACAGCGAAGCCGTTGTTAGGCTTGAAAGACCGAAGAACGGGCATGATCATCAAAACACTAATTGTAAGACATAACTGTGGCCTTTTTTTCCTGTTTCACGACAATCATAAGACTGTGCGGAGATAAAAGAGTGCCTTCGCTCCGTAAGAGCTGCAGTAACCCGTGACTCTACAGTCGACCGATATGTATGCAATCTCATAACATTAAACGTTGCAGGGCGACAACATGTTCACTTTGAACATGTTGTGCTTTTCGGCCTCTGTCTGCAAAAGTAACACTGCATGTTACTTTTGCCAGTCTAAAGTTCCTCATTTGCATAGAAGAACAAAGTTGTTGATCTTTCATACAAATCAAGTATGTTCAAAACGGCATTGCATTTTATGCTAATTTCATTGTTCTAGCTATTGTTAACCGCGCTGTACAATGAGATTTCTATTGCCGCTTAACAAAGGAAGCGGTATCACGTGAAATGTGTCTTACATACATTCTCACCTAGTACTGTGTTAATCATGCTTGTCAGCAACAAGATGTGTTGCTCTTGAAAGATCACTTGATTCAATAGTACGTTGACATATAAAAACCTCAAACCATATAAGGGCTATTTGAGGCGTTTTTTCTGAGAGTAATCCTTCTTCTAAAAAGACAGTTTTGGGATTGGATGCTTCAATTAAAGAGATGAATCACTTCATCCATCATTTACTATTGGAATAATAACTACTATTCGAAAACCAGAGAGAATACCTACTATTGGAATACTTGCAATTGGAATACCTACTATAGGAATACCTACTATTGGTATGCATACTATTGGAATACCACCTATTGGATATATCTTTATCATACCCCTGTGAGGCAGGTATATCATATCACATTGTCTTATTGCTAGAGAGTAAGGCATGACGTCTATTATATCATTAGCTGTTTTTGTCTCTCTTCATGATGACTTCCAGCTCTATTTCCAATAATTTTCTGCGATCCAGTGTTCCCGCCCACTAATTGTAAGAATAAAACACACGTTTGTTTATACATTGTTAGTTGGCCTGTCTACCACATATATATTTATGTCTACTACATATATATTACATAAATAATTTAATTACTTAATTAAATATGTTCAAATAGTTCTAACAATAAGACATTTTTCACGATTTTGCACAACGTATTGAAGAACCGCCAGTGTGAAATGTGCATATTTCGCTCTTCTTATCTTCTAATTCCTTTGCGTTTGTATGCAAATGAGGTGACACATTAGATCGATGCTCACGATACTAATGTATATACGAAATTAAACCGACGATCTACAAACAACTTCAAAACGCTGTTCTTGCCCTCATATTGTTTTCGAGAGCTTGTAAAACTCCATAAAGTTACAAAAATTTAACTCTCAAGCAAATTTGGGAAGAACCCTAACAGTAAGATTTGAATGACCACTACATTTGGACATTTTAACTATGACTAATTCAGTTATTCCAATCATTAGTAGTATAGTATTCCGTTTCTGGCCCTCCAACATCGAAGTGACGACGATTATTTCTGCGAATAGAGACAAATTTTTGTGTTTGTGACAATTATCCGCGAGAGAGTCCACCAGTTGGACACAATTGTGGCTGGTGTGGACAAATGTTTGGTACGCACGCAACGCACGTCGGTGTCATTACTTACTTACTTCTTGGGTCTGTCGTTGTCCAACCCTCCCCTCTTCTATTTATAGCCATGGGCACAAGTATGCGCACGACCTCGGTGCTCGTCGCTGTTCTGCTCGGGGTCGCCTGTCTTCATATCGTCGAATCGGCTAGTCTCGAGGTATGTACAACTTAAATTTTTAGTGTTTTAAACACTCGTTTTTAGCAATAGGATTATGAAATACGTAAAATTAGCACTGAAGAATGAGTTTTTTAAATGTACTCAAGCATTATTCAGGCTCCTTTGAGTCTCTTTTTTACTGTGAGTGTGGTATGCATTGTGATTTGACAATGGTATTTCCGCAAATCTCAAATTTGCATAAATTTGCATACCCCCCTCCCCCCATTGCTGTTGTGAGAGATGCCAGTCTTACAATTAGGGTGCAGACAGAGGTTTGCTTGGAAAGCAAATGAGGGACAGTAGATCAGAGGAAGCAGTTTTCTGTGCCAAGCAATTGTCTTATAGGCGAATATGCTGTATGAACTTGTTATATAATAGTGGATTTATCAATGGCCTACCATATGCAACCTTGTTTGTCCTCAAGGTTTTGTTTTCTTCTGTGGCTTCAATGGCCTTAGAAAGGATATACGCAAATTTAAGATGGTTAAAATTTGTATTGTTTGTTTCCACATTAACAATATTCTGTCTTTCTGATTCCGCTTTTTTTCTTTTTCGAAATTGTATTCTTGGAATACCTGACCCCTTTTTATCTCGGACTGTCACTATGCTGTGTATTGTTAAAACTTATTGTTATGGTTATTCTTCATTGTACAAATTTACCATGATAACATATTCAACATTTGTACAACTTATTTTCTATGCCGTTTTGCAAATTTGTGAGGCAAAAAAAATTTAGCAAAAAAAATTTAGCAAAAAAAATTTATTCGCATGGCACTTGAGTATATTATGGCCACAGTCGGGTATTTAGTACAGAACCATGTTAGGTATTTGAGATTGGTCTCAAATTTGCATATGTCATTTGTTGTAGGTAGCGAAACCTTAATATCGTATCCAAATTAGGTATTGGATACGATACGATACCAGGCATATTCCCGACTTGTAACTAACATACAGGATGTCGAACCTGTCTAAACATTTTCTACTTTAAACACTCCAGGAGGTCCAAATTTCCATAGAAACGCTTCACAGGATGTTGAAATGGATGTGATTGGTCACAGTGTGGATATTGTATGCTGTCTCTGCATGATGTGTGCCCATTCGTGGACATTTGCTCTGCTCTTTAAAGGGAGCCAGAAACCGTCATTTCATTCGTACAAAATGCGTTCATAATGAGTGTTTTATTGACCCGCTACTTTTTGTGTTCAGGAAATACACATAGTCAAATTCCTCGGCAGACTGGCAGTTTCCGGCCCCCATTAAAGAAGTTGTAAACTCACTTTTTAAAGTACTATGTCCCCGTTAACCATAACTTGCGCTGAGTGTGGTTGACCCTTCTGTAGCTTGTTTAGTGATATAAATGCCAATTGGGTGTTTTATGAGGCTTGAAAGACAGAAAATCGTCAAAAAATAGCATGTAACTATGCCCTATTTATTCGTGTTTCACAACAAACATAAGTCTCGGACATAGTAAGAAAGAAGTGCGTTCACTCCTTCTTTAAATGGACGCAGCAGCAGTGCTTGTTGGAATCGAGCCCAATCTCGTAATCTTTTGCTTGTATGAGCGTCTCGGAAACTCGAAGAGACTTCGCATGACCTGCAGATACTTCCGACTCTGACACACAAAGAGAATGGAGTTCATCGGTGAATGTAGTGCCATCACGACGATGCAGAAGAAGAACAGCTCTGAAAGCATGCCAGGATACGATTAGGATACCGTTGAATTGCCGGCAAGATGCCAGCAAAGTACCGTCAAAATCGCAATATACACCTCACCGTCATTCCATCTCAAAAGAACAGAAGAGTCACTAACACCTGGTAGATGAAAACATAAGTCAGAACCGGCGTACTTTTGCTAGTGCGGAAGCAATGGTTGCCTCTTATGTTAAAGAAAGGGTAAAGGGGAGGGGTTAAGCCGACCTTACCGTATGCCTGAATTCCCAGTAACACATCGGCAAAAAAACATGCGATGGGTAGCGCATAAAACACGCCAACGGTGGCAATCTGAAATGTTTTCTGTACTTCATCTGCTGTGCATCTATGCATAAAGCAGTATCTTATTGTTAGGAAGCTTAGTATAATAACGGCAATTTTGACGCCCTGATAATGTGCCAGTTCAATATCAGTCGAAAAAGTAACTTCGCTTTGTTGACCGAGTGATTTTTCATATCAAACGCATATATTATTAGTCTTATACTATATTATACTTTTGTTGTTACGCGTAATATAATAAAGGTTGAGTTGATATGATTTGTCTAAACCAGCCAATGAAACCGCTATTAGGCGGGTCGTGTTGCTGTGGGCACTAACATGAAAAAACGAAACAAAAAATAGTACTACCGCGGTAGCAATTGTGCATGTTGAGGTGATGGTAGAAGCTATTTTGTTCTCTGCGTATTATCCTTTGTTCGAACAATTGACTTTAGCTTCAACTTGTAGGTATTGCTACTATTGGCTTACCTGACTCCGTTCTATACAAATTTTCCGACTGTTGCTGCATAATGGAATCTTGTTGTTAGGTTTCTTTGCATAGACACAAATTGGTTAAAGCATTCAAGTTTTTCGCAAACCTATGCTGCTACTCAAGTGTTGAACTTGTTTTGAAACTTTGAACAATTTGAATAAGCTTACAACATTGATTGTGAAGCGACAGTCGGATATTTGTACAGAACGGAGTCAAGTATTCCACTAGTACGGTGGCAGGAGTGAATGACTGGGCACCTTCGGACTTAAATTGCCCCACAACGTCCTGGCCTTCTCAGGACTACCCGCAAGGCGAAATACTTTGAATACGGGAGAGACATTGCCTTTGCCTTTACGGTGGCAGGAGGAGTTCACGCTAACCTGAAACGCCAGCACGATCATGACGCGTCGATGCATGGCGATTGTGCGCGCGCTCATCATCGACGTCAGCTCGCGTAACGTGCGGAACGCATGGAAAAACGCGAACGTCACGAGACCAGCCGTAATCGTCGCTACGATGATGGCGGTACTGAAGAATGCGACCAGCATCGGATCCTCACCAAGTGAATAGACCGCCCACTTTGGCTTGGACATTATCCAGGCCATCGCGGGGTTGTCCTGAAACGAAAGTTCAAGACGGCACCCAATATAAGAACAGCCTGGATAAGAACCCTAGAACAATGCTTTTTTCTAATTTTATTACCCTTTGTCCGAGGATTCTTATCCAGGCTGATCTTATTTTTGGTATATACCTAGCCGTTACTTAGAGAGAAATAAGTCTGAACTGTGCTTGAGTGTTTAAAACATTCATTTTCTTCGGTATTGAGCATTAGGTAATTCTATTGAAAAAAGGGGTTGTCCTGATATGTCCATTCAATACCACATGATACATAGCAGTTACTCACATAGAAAAACTCTATATATAGAACCTAATTTGCATATGACAAAAATGGGTTTTCTCACTATGACAAAAATATATACAAATTTGAGACAAGCGGACATCCTACATTGTCTTATTGTCAGCATGTATGAAGAAAATGCTTTATGCACTCTACTTTTCTGATTGTCTAACCTTCTCCGACTCTTTAACTCTCTATGAGCGTTTAAAACACTCATTTTCTTCAGTGTTGAGTCTGATTCACTCACTATTGCTGAAATTACTCTCATCTGAAGCAAAATACGTAATTGATCCTCCTCACTCACAGACGCAAAGAAGAACATTGCAGAAAAAAGAGTGAACATGCCATAAAATAACGCTACTCCAAATAACGATGCAATTGGGGATAACTTGTACCTTAAAAATCCCGTTAATATACATATGCAGTAATAAGTAAGTTAAGTAAATTGTGAAATACACGTATAGTAACGGAGCTCTGCCGGCCCAAGCATTTGCGACCGCTCCAGTTGACCGCGACGCAACGCAGTCAGACTGTATCCTCACCAATCATACTGTGTTCTTACAATTAGTTTGCCTAAGTGAAAGCGAAAAGGGTAGCAAATACATAGGCGCCGATAGACTGCAAAAGTGTGCCAGAAACAACATATTATTGGCGTACTTGACTTCGTTCTATACAAAAATACCCGAACGTCATTGTATGATCAAATCATATTGTTAGGTTTCTTTCCAATTACAGAAACTTGCCAAAATATTCAAATGAGTATGTCACCCACCTTGACTTCATTTGAATCGTTTGATGCCGGCTGAAAATACACAGGCACATCGAGGCGCCAATCTCCGACAAGCACAGAATGTAGATGGCCTGAAACGGCTGTTACCAATGCTACATGAAAAAGTGTGCCTGAAGTTTTGAGTGTTTTAGACACTCAAAGATTCAGTTACTTTGAATCTTTGAGTGTTTTAGACACTCAAAGATTCAGAAAGATGCTTGAGTGTTTATGACATTCGTTTCTTCTCTTTAATTGACTAACATTGAGATCTTAGTTGTACTTTCGAAGCTTTCTCGGAACTTTGTCTAATACATTTGAATACATGCATATGTATACTGTCGGCTTACCTGACACCGTTCTGTACACCTTTCCGACTGTCACTGTTTGATCAAATCTTATTGTTAGGCTTTCTTCAAATTACGCAAATTTGCTAACAACACAAATTTATATCATTTCACACAATGTTGTGAACCGATGTTTAGTCTGAATACGCTTTCAACGTCGAATATATAGCGACAGCCGGATATTTGTACAGAACGGAGTCGGATATTCCAATAGTTCGATCCATCAAATAGGTATTGTTGTACATTGCCTTACAAATGGCTAATATTATACATGTATAATTGTAATGTGTGTAATACAATTGCTATTATACTATTTGTTATTACTAACCATCAAGTAATGATAGGGTATTGTTGTGTAGCAGAGGACTCCCATACAGTATCCGCCATACAACGGAAAGACGGGAAGCGGAATAAACAATGTGTCGCAGTAAATATCGATTAGGATTGTCAGCAACTGAAATGACGTTTGTATTCGTTTTCATCATCTTTGGCAAAACATAATAGGACATATGCATATCAACAAATAAGCTCTGGCGAAAAGGTGTGCACACTGGAGCCCAAGGTGGGCACTCCGGAGTCCGGACTTTTAAGTCGAACATTTACAGTCGAACAAGAACATAACAATCGAACATTTAAAAATGCCCCAGCGGCACGGCTCCCTCGGTTACCGCCCCACAGGCTATATGTTCTTGATTCGATAGGACTTACTTTTACTGGAACCCAACAATACTTCCAGCTATTCTTCACATTTCCTAATTGTAAGATTTTTTGATGTTGAAAAAAATTCACCTGTGTTATGAATGCAAATCGTCGGTACGAGAGTTTGAAGAATGGACTCTCGAATACAATTAGATACAGCGAGAAAATGCCCATACATGGTGAGAGGACACCAATCACGTGCAGCAGATCAACGATTACAGTTTCGAAGATCGGGTCGACGGTGAAGTTCACACCGATCATTCATAATAGCAAAAAAGTAATTGGTTGTTCCTAAAGCTGAAACGATAGTGTGATAAACTATAAACTATAAACTATATAGACCTGAGCGGGTTCACAAAAGTTCAAAAAGTGAGTTCGAAGTTCAAGCAAGGATGCACTTATACGTAGTAATGTATATAATAACAATGGAACATCGAAAAAAAAAACATGAAATTGTTAGGTAGCATAGCTAGTTATTAGTAGTAATGTGAGATTAGCTGGGTTCGGAAATTGATAGCATACCAATATGAGGTTGAAGCGATTTTTGCCGAATTATGTAAAAGTCTTATGTTCGCTGTGAAACATGAATAAACAGGGCCCCCGCACTACATTTTGACGAAAGCGGCTTGGTTTATCTGACTCCGTTCTTTACAAATATCCGACTGTCGCAACATATCCAATTTTGTGTTCGTATTCATGTTTTTCATAGTCAAGCGCAGATTCAGAAACTTGTGAAACAGTTTGGGTTTGCAACAATCCGAATACTTTGGCAAATTTGTACAATTGGATGGAGACCTAACAATAAGATTCGATCATACAGTGACAGTAGGATATTTGTGCAGAATGCAGTCAGATACGCTAGTACGAAAACGTCTATCTTTCAGGCTTCATAGAACACTCAATTGGGATCTACATCAAATAATATCCTATAGAAGAGTCAACCACGAACAGTGCAAACTATGATTAACAAAGTCATAGTATTTTAAAAAGTGAGTTCATTCCTCATAAACCAACCTTTCAGTGGAGTCAAAGCATGTTAGTTCGTACTGATGAACGTTGCATTCTGTGCTTGTTTTTTGGCACATTCGAAAGACAGGTGTTTCCGTGTAATTGCAGATCCCTTTGTACTAATTAAATACATACTTTGAATGCGTCATACGCCATGCACTCGTAAACAAACATCAGTTTTTTACAACATCATAATAACTTTTCACTTTACAGGTGATCTTTATTAGTTAGTGATATAATATACGCTTTATCTTCAAGGTGATTGATAAGAAATAGGGTTGGCAGTTCGAGCGAATGCGCTCGTATGCTCGGATGAGCGTGACGTAATCGAGCGGGCAATACGAGCGCTTGATTGATACGAGTTGCTCGTATCGCTCGACTTCGCTCGTATCGATACGAGCGTAATTCGAGCGAATCA
>JACMIJ010000278.1:0-22865 GCA_014805365.1 Koerneria luziae | reverse complement strand
TCGATCTCGAATTTGCATATTCCTTTGCTTTCGTACGAAAAGTCATTGTTGTAGTCTGCAAATGAGGTATTACAGACCGGTGGAAGCAACGTGCTTTGTATTGTTCAAGTCCTCAACGAGAACTGTGGCACGGGATGCTCGTTATCCCGTAATCCTCAACTATTTGCAGGTCGAATAATCCAGGAAGATAGCCCCGATTATGTTTGCTGCTTGACCGACAGTGACCTTCGCCATTTGTATTCAATCTAATCCCTCACTTATTGCCCAAATCTACTCGTCCTTGGAATGTGCGATAAGGTACGCACTTTACAGTAGGAGCAAATTGCTGCGTTCCATGCTTCCCATTCTACGGGTTGGCATAGATTCGTGGTTTAGTAGCTTATTACGAATACTATCCACGATCATCCATAACAACAAATTCATCGCATTTACTAGCTAACAATAAGAATATACATATTATACAATTCATTGTTTATGACACTGATATAACAATATCTTGTATTTATGCAAATGGTTCTTGGGCCTGTTTGAGACCGAAACTTGTAATTGGTCAGCAGCGAGTGATGGAAATAGATCTGCTCAATCGCACTCAACACGTCCAAGAGGTCGTTTACGATATGATCCCCATAATCTGCATGTGAATATTTGCCAAGGATTCCTTGTCACTGCTTGCAGGTCAGAAAATGTTCCCCCATCAGAATGATAATCAGTGATAACGGAAACTAATACATGTCTGTCCCTTGTAAGGATGTCTCTTGTATCTAACACTGCAATGAATGTCTCCTTCCTTATCAACAACACGGCCAGAATCATACGACTGAGATGACCCTATCCCCATCATATACCAATTTCGTAGTTCCATCGACCTCATTGTCAGATCCTTTCTATTTTGTTGTACATTGCTTGATTCTAAGTGTGCATTGCATAAGCATCTTGCAGGGCCTTGCAACTGTTTGTTTCTGTAACAACAACAACACAGGTTGTGTTTACTTATAATAACTCATCCCTACAATGTAATGAATGACAGTTGCGTTTCGTTCCCTTCTCCCCTCTGCCGTGTCCTCCCTTTTGTGTGGGCAGTTCCATTGTGCCATGGGGCCATTCCCCTTTTGCGGGTCGATTCATATATAGTCAGCCGCTGTGCAACCTATAAAGCCACTGTGAAGGCGTAAATAAATTAGTTTTATTGAAACTGTCTCTCCATGCCAGTATTCATTGACTGAATTTCATGAAACGACATACTTTGTTATCCAAATGCGATAAACAAGATGATATGGGTCCGGGATTTTCTTGATATTATACAGAACAATGAGATTGGTGAGGACACTGTGCATGCCATTTACAATGTCGTGTGAGTGGTCATTCCCATCCCTGAAACAGTAAAAGAGTGGTCAAGGTGAACGAGTTATGACAGCAATCACTCAGAGAGAACTCCGCCATTCAGGACAATTAGCGCGTTCTTTCCTTTTGTGCCTCTTTCAAGGCAAACGGTTTTTATCATTCCATGATTTTCTTATCGTATTTCTAAGACAACTCATTCAGACGTCATAACCTTCGACTCTTTACTATATCATAACACTGATATTCTAAACAGATCGGGTTTAGGAACCACAGATATTTTAGAATAGCTTCTTGAGTACCCATTGGGAAGGGGGGAGGCGTGCCAGGGACCTCTCAGTCAACCGTCGGCGGCCACTGTACAAACAGGTACCTATTGACAGACACCAAATGGACGGTTCGAAGAGCAACGAACAGCACGAGAGGACGGAGACGGGGAACAGAGGCCAAGGAGAGGAGTCTAAGAGGATCCAGCCACCACCTTGGGGTTCAAAGATCTGTTGGCAGCGGGATTGTGGATGACCATGACAATGAGGTCCAATCAAGAAAAGACAAGCGGGTATGGATGAAAGGGATTCCCGTCCTATACTATTATAGTAATCATAAGTTATGTTTCCCCATGGCCTTCTCGCAATTCAAGGCTGTACTCGCCATGCCGACACGTGAAAAAAAGAAGTATCTCGAGAGGGTCAAGGGGACAACCGCCGACTAATGGAGAAGGGAGGAGGAGGATGAAATGGAATGAATGTCCAGAATAAACTGTCGAAACCACCCTTTCCCGTCTATTCTATCCCAGTTTCCTCCTCTTCTTCCTTCTGAAACCCTCTTTCCCTTTTATCCTCCTCTTCAATCCCTCCCCTCTTCCTCTGATGTCGTCCGATCAGATATCAATAGTGTGGCGACAAGATGATAATCGTTGTCGGGCAAATTGCTCTCAGGTCGTTCTTCCCCTTTTATCATCTTCTTTGACCGAAGCTGTGTGAGAACAGTCCATTCCAGAATGCAACTGAACCCAGGGCGCATTGCAAAAGTCGTGTTTTATTTACTTTATGGATGATATCCTTGTAATCCAAAAGTTAGCATGATACAAAGAAGTGAATTGAAATTGCACCGAGAGTCTCTTCTCTGTACAGGCTCGCTTATTGACCCCTTTTCCCTCTGTACACAACAGTCCATTGGGTAGACGACGGCTTCCGGTGAAAGGGCAGGCAAAGGAATATTCGGATGCCACATGCGACATTGTGGGGAACAACCTTGGTAGTCTGCCCCAGCATTGTTTGCAAGGGACTCTGTCACTACCTGGAATAATGGTAATGAAACCACTGTTGTGTAAAAATAACATCAAGATCAGGTTAATATCGACCTGCACTACAAGAATCAAATCAAGTGTAAGATGGAGTAGCCACTGGAAAGGGTTCTCCTTGACCGCTTGATAGCATCTCTTGCGTCCTCTTCTTTACCCTACAAGTGATTTATTCTTCACCAGAATTTGGCCCTTTTATTGGTGATCATCATGGACAGTTCTATCACCTTCCATGATCATCCAAATAAATGAGATCATAGTGATAAGCACTAGTTATTTCTCATTGTCAGCACTAATTTAAAACAATGATTGTACTTTGATGATTGATAATCACATGTGCAGCAGACTTCATTGTTCCACTTCCTTATTACTGTTATCCATACCACAAGCATATTGGAGAAATACTAATTGTAAGCAAAGTTGAGTCGCTGACAGTCAGTCGTTCGCTAACAATAGAACCAGTAGGATGTGTCCTATGAGTTCTTTTCATGATTCATCTCATGCCTGTATATTGCAGCTGGTAACTTCAGATCTTGCCGTCTCTTCTGGATCTTCCCGTCCTCTTCCTTCTCTGTACATTTCCTTCACTGCGCACAGTTCCTCTTGGGGGCGTGGCCTATCCGATTGATAGTTAGGCTGGAGTCATTGCAGTCTACTCTCGTCCACTGTACCTGCCTGTCCTCTCTTATCTCCTTATTCATGTCTTCCCAAACATAGGAATCTTATCTCGGAATCCCCATTGATATGATGCTCCACTGTCTTTGGGTTTCCAATCGTCAGAAGCAAACGTTTCCTTATAATTAGAACTGATGGTAGAACCTTGACCCACTGTCATTTACTTTACACATGAGCCAACTCTTTTGACAGTCTCGTCAATTTGCTGCCCACCTCTGGTGTATGGGTTCCCCTCCTTCCTATTCATACGAGTCCTTATTGGACAGTCGGCAAACAATCATGACAACGGCTCGATGCGCCCCACAATACATCAAAGCCCGTTCACCTCCTCGCCCGATATAAGCACCATTGCAACCATAAAATCGGACCAAGGTGCTGGGTGGTGCAAGACTTGTTCTGATACGGTCACACACATGTTTGTTCTCGATCTGTTACCGCCTTTCGCAGACTGCAAGTTCGGCACAAGAAATACAACGTCGTTTGGATGCTGAAATAGTGTGTCTGGTCTTTCTTGGGCGATCTCCTCCTATCATGGGGATCGTGCCCGACAATGTGGCACTCACTATCAGTCTCTTCTCGCCTCTGAGTCCGATTGTCGATGATTCATCCGCCGGCATTTGTTCGCTTCCAATTCCATCCGTCTCTCTCCAGTTCATTCAATAACTGTATATATTCGCAGGCATGTGATCTGTGTGTCTGATGTGTCTTTCGAATACGACAACAGTTCCTTCGAAAGAGCAAAGGTCCATATCTCTCCCACACAAGGTTCGTTTTTTGGTTATTAAATTGTTCTGTGTCCAATATGTGGTTAACATTGGGTTCAAGAGAATAGAAACCAAAAGAATAGAAACATGTTCTTATAACAGATATTGTCTTTTATAAGGCAAAGATATTTGTTTAGGCAGATTTTTGGCCTCACACTTATTGTCTGTGCCAGAAAATGCAAGTTTCATTTTTTATCAGCTACAATACAAATGTAATATTTCAGATGTTGCCTCGACTGGTGTAATTAACCTGGGAATGGCTGTTCTTTCTGGCAGGTTGGTCATTTTGTAGACATTTTGTGTGTTCAGAGACTCTGTTCCGAAAAAAAAGAGTACATACATACTTCTGTATTTTACAATTTGTGTTCCTTTGAAAGAAACCACTTTGATTCCGTAACTATTATACTTTCATCATTTTTTTAGATGATGCCACGTGAAGTGCCTCCCTATTTACCAACATTCACCTCACCATTTTCCTATATTCCATTCCTCTCTTCATTTCCCGTAATATTCTTTCTCCAGTAATCTTTCTTGCTTATCGTATTATTCTACCGTATTCCTTTCCCCGAATACTTCATATCTCCTTTCCGTTTCAACGGTCCCTCGTATCCAACCACATCAGCAGAACTGTGATCGCCTGTACAGTCCCCGTCTTCCCCTGCTTATTGTATGTCCCCGTTTGTAGATCGAGAGTGTATATCATAGTCGTTTATATATTCTGGTCATTTCAAAAGATCATTAACTATTGTTGCTTTGCTTATTGTTGTTTCTACTTTGTTGCAAAACTGAATATTGAGAGTGGCAAACGCGTCATATCATCTTTTGGTTGTGTTCACCGTTCACCACAAGTGCCTTATCGGTGTACATAAATCATCATCTTTATAATTGTTCGTGATAAATATAATCGTTTATTATTTATTTTCTTATTTATGCAAGCTATGTGTGCACATACATAAAGGAAATGCGAACCAGATCGAATAGTTGTGCAAAGTGGAAACTGCACTTACAATTAGATACGTATGCGCATACATGCGTTTTTCTTAGAAGTCACAGTTAAGGAATATGTAGATCAATGAATTCCAAAAACAATACATGTAAATTGGAGATACAAGCATCGTTCTTGGTCATAGACAATAAGGTTGACGACAGCTAAGTTTTACGAAGAATGTATGATCTACACATAGTCTCCAGTTCTATAATAATATGCATATAATGGCTAGGTTGTTTATTGATCTTTTATTGATTAGTGTCCTGGTGATATGCTATTTATTTATTAGTGGGAGGACTTCGTTCTGTTTGTTCTCAATGGAACAATGGCGAGCATCTCTTCGGGTACTGCTTACTATGACTGTGATCATCTGAACTCCTCTTGTCAACACCAACTATTCGAGATTGAGAGGATATTCCGACAAATGGTCTGGGATCTTCCAGTATTTTGTTCGAATGAAATTCTTGCTGTCAGATGTCCTTGTTTTCCAGGTTAAATACGACGAGTGAATCTCGTGATCACTCTGTTCTTTTTTCATCTTGCCCTTTCCACATATATCTTTTTCTTATATAACACAAAGCTTGAGATCGACAAATTGCATTGTACAATTGCTGTGTTAATTGGAATGGATAGGCAAAATGCGATTCTTCTCTCTAACAATATGCATACATACACATACTTTTGACACCTTTGTCTCCGCATATAACTGCTTTCCACATAAGTTTCATTATTTGATGGAAAAGTCAGAAACTTCTATCACATTTTTCCAATAAGCTCACGGATCTTCTTTGATTCTTCATTAGTTGCATTGTAATGAGATCTATTTGCTTCATGGACAATTGTTTCATGTGTCTTTCATTAATTCCTTGTGACTTCCTCTCCCATTCCATCGGTAACAGGCGGACATTGCTGTATGTTACGTACATGTGAAATTTACCCGTTGTTGTCTCTCAAAAATGAGCGACTGCTCAATTTCCATATTCATCAATTATGGCATGGTTAGAATATAAGAAGTCACTTCGCTGCATCCATGCATTCATTCCTGCCCGTGCCATCTCGAGTGTGTGAAAGTCATCTGTGCAATCGTCGCCTCGATATTCAAACTTCCCTCCAATTTCTCATAGTCATCATCTACCTCCCATTGTGCCAGTGCACGAGGATACTGGCCTAGGGCTCTGGCTCCTCTGCATCTCTATCCTCCTCTGATCTCCTTCGTCCGCTCTCGTTGTCTGGTGCTCTGTCAATCACAGGGATGCTTCTTCCCATTTCTTCCCTGAGGCTTCTCGCGTTGTAACCGATACTTTTGTAATATTTGATAGCATAATATGTGATGGTTGGGAAGGGTTTGTGGGCGAGATATTTCTTGTTGTGCAAATGCCGCAATCGTCATTTCCGTTGCTCTGCTTACTTCTTATTGTTAGAGTGTGTTCCCGTCTTACAATTAGCACATCGTGAGGCAGTGCATATACCGGAACAGGTATTAAGAAGCCATCCCTTGAACTGAAGTGTGGCCCTCTTTTGTCTAGTGAGAATACGACTTCCTGTCCATTCCACCCCACAAATATTTACCGGAGATTTCGAACTCGTTGTGTTTTTGTCGTCTACCTCGTTATATAATAGACTGATCAGGCGCGATGGGCGATCGGGCGCCCAGGCGCCGCCCCAGTTTCGGGTCAACGTCGAGTCTCCGTCGATCCAGCATATCACAACGGGATATCGAAGCCATTCAACAAGCACTTCGGGTGCGTCATCAAGCACATTCGTTCATTCTAGGAATAAACAGTTTTTGAACAACCAAAGGCTTTCTGTAATCAACGTTTGACCATATCATAATTATCTCTAGCGTTATGATATATGTAGTTCTTGAAACTCTGTTACTTGTTTGTTGTTCCTGCTTGACCAACGTTTTGCAGAGGCAACGTGCGGTATCTGCACATTTCGTCATAGCCGTTCTCATTTTCTTGCCATGTTTCTCCTTTTTTCTGCTGTACAGTATCCACATACACCAAGGCGAACTGTTCGCGGTAAGTACTGTATGTTTTGTTATTGTTACTCCTTTGGTTGATATTTGATCTTTGGTCTTTGCAGACAATGGGGACGTTGATGAGCAAGTGGCCATTTGTGCTGCAGATGATACCGACATGTTTCGATATCGTAGCATGGAAGATCGTATGCGTATTGCTGTGTGTGCAGTTCATTCTCTATGAAGGACTGCCACACGATTACGCACTCGTCCTCTCCTCCGCAGGTCTCTCACACTCTTTTCTTTCTAACTTCTATTATGTCATTTGGCAAATCCAGTTGAAAATATCTAAGCAACACTGTGAACAACGATTTCACCCTCTCTTATGCTCATTCACTGCTCAATAACTCCTCAAATACTTGTCCATCCTAAACTCTAGGATATTTATTGTTCAAGATGTGCCAGACTTTTGGTTTGCCTTATCTATGCTTCTCTGGTAAGTTGTTGTTTACAGAGAAATGTTAAGAAATTGTATTGTTTAAAAAAAAACGAACGAAATTGCTGACTGGGAGTGATTGGGAGAAATGGGAGATGTCCACTGCGTGTTACAACATCCTGACCAGAAGGTGTACAAGTGTCAAATGTGGATTCACTGAGATCACAGCATTTTGCACATTGGGCTTGGGTTTTACTCGTAGGTTGTTCGCCATAGGCAATTGACGTGCAGACAAGAGGGCTTTTTGTAACAAGGAACACGAAACTTAATCTCGTAGTCAAGATCAAATCATCTACTCACTTCTATTGTACGCAAGGCTGCCATGACTGTATATGAGACCTATAGTAACACGGTATTAGTTACGTATAAAGAAAATTGTCGTCTTGAATCCCCCGAGACTTTTATATGACAATCACATCTTCACTTGCATATTACAACAATATATGACGTTGAAGGAGACAGCAGTCACGTTGCTCA
The DNA here is from genome assembly GCA_014805365.1 of Koerneria luziae. Lineage (NCBI taxonomy): Eukaryota > Metazoa > Nematoda > Chromadorea > Rhabditida > Neodiplogasteridae > Koerneria > Koerneria luziae. Next base: position 14,861 of record JACMIJ010000278.1, on the reverse strand, counting down.
TGTGAAAAGAGGGAATCCCTGTTCATTGTGGGCAACAACTCTTACTGTTATTGTAAGCCAAAAGTGTGCTCAACCTTCTTTGACCATCACCTCATCGAGTTGCAGGGAATGTCGAGAAACCGTCGAATGCATTTTCCTCAACCATCATTGTTTGCCTCATGTACGTCTTGGGAAGTCTGCTGGGTAAGAACATTTCTTACATAACAAGCAATGTATCGAACTTACAATGAGTCATGTGAAACACAATGCCTTCAAGAGGAGGCAAGACCTCTCATACCGTGTGCCACAGGCAATCGTTCTGAGACACAGTTTGCCTTATTGTTAGGTCCGATTCAGTCTAGACAGCTCAGGCCTTCGGAACACCTTGGATGTCTTTCTTTCAGGTTTCTACCGTGCCGATGTGGTATTCATCCATTTCCCTTCCATCGTGACTGTCCTCGCCATACTCGCCCTTCTCATCACCATCACACTCTATGCACACTACCACATAACGGATCGGCACTTCGGTATCATTGCACTCTATGCACTATACACCATACTCTTTCCTGTATGCACACACAATATTTTCAGTGACGGACAGTGTGACGGACATCTTCTTTGGCTTCGAAATGGATGCCCATGTATTGGATATTGAACTGAAACATTTCCTTCGTTCGAGGATCACTTTCGGAATATACGCACTATTTGTTATCTCCTCGCTCTTCTACCATCACAACCTGTTCAACTTTGTTGGAAGTATGTGTTCAGAACTATGAATTTGCATTTATTCAATTGCTTTCTGTGCATATTGTTAGTGGCATGTATTGATATACCAAGAAAGTATAGACAACTTTCAGAGACGCTATTCTGCAATGCGACAGTGCATCTGGTGTACATCATGGTGTGGTTATGGGGGGAGGAATTGCAGATGAATGGAGTCGATGCGAGGTGAGTTCATCTCAACAGAATGTTGTTTTAGCCGTTTACAGTAACCAAATTGCATCCGAGAACAAATGTTTTGCCCTCATTGCAAAGGAACATCCAAATTTGAGACCAATGGAACGAAGTTGCAATATATCAACATATCCACATAAGAATGAATGTTGGTTGCAGACGGATCAAGTGTGGTTTCGGTCGTATTTGGGGCGATTTGGTGTTGTTCCCCATCCTCTACACTTCTCCCGTTGCCATCATGGCGTCGAGGAGAAGACAGGTTCGTCTACTCATTCGTTCTTCTTTTTCTCTTCTCTTGTCTCAACGAGTACTTTACAGATTTCCATTGTATTCACGTCGATTTTATCAGTGTGTTCCGTGATCTTCATACTATTCACGTATATCGCCAGTAAGGAAAGGTTCGTTTTTCCACACATCTTCCACCATTGGAATTCATTTAGTCTTGCAAAAGTATTTCATAGAAAATGTAATCGTGATCTAATGTTACAGTAAGACAGGGATTGATGAAACCTTTTCCGTTTAGCTTCAATCTATCGTTGTTCAGGTACACATTTCGTCGTTACAATGGGAAAATGAAGATCTGGGGTCATGATCCGTACTTCATCACTGCCAAATATCGCACCGACAATGGCGAGATGGGTTCTAATCTGTTGCTTGGTTGGTCATTCTCTACCTTTAGGAGATCACAATATGTCAGTAAACTAGTAAATATAATAGCTATTATTCTAAATTTTGTATTCGTGAAAGCCAACAATATCAGAGGAATACGTTCCTGTCAGAAATCGCAATTGGTTTCAGGCAGCGGCTATTGGGGAATGAGTCGCCATCCGAATTACATGTTTGAATTTGGCGCCCAGCTCTGCCTAACGCTGGCCCAGGGTTTCTGCACTCCATTGTGCCATTTGCATTTCTTTTTTCTTACTGCTTATCTTCTCCTCCGCATTTCTTATGACGAATATCGTTGCCTTTTGAAATACGGTAATGTCTGGTCCCAACATTGCTCCAAAGTCCGATTTAGGTTCATTCCTGGCCTTTACTAGATACATATTTATTTCTTTGACAGTCATTACAATTTGTTACTTCCATTACCTAACGGGTTAAATTGTTAATTTTTGTAATTCTACAATATGAAAAAAACATAAAAGTTATACTAACAATAAAGAACTAAACTCGTTGCATCATATTGTTGGCAATGAATGGAAAGTGACAAGGAATGGATAGTATGGAAAGCTATTAATGGAAACAACTAGATATCGTACAACTTATAATATATAAAGATATAAAACACATACCCTGTAAGTTTTATTATATTTATTACAAACAAAGATGTCCATTATGCTTATTGTTAGAACTAGGCTGGGCCGGGTGGGGAAAGCACAATTAATACTAATCAATTCATAATTTTCCATACAATAAAAAATGTAACACCTAAGCTCGATTGAAGTGTATTACCCGATTTCACTTTTCAGAAAGCTATATGGATTAATGCACAGGTGCAAGTATATACATACGTACATTGTGGGCCATTGAAAGATACTGTAATTCGTCATTTGTAAAAACAAGCCCTAATTATAGTAACCTAGTTTGAATTATACAATATGAGCAATGTTCTTCGATACTTTCCTCTTTGTCACTGCATGAGAAGTCGATCGGGAAGATCGACGTGAGGCTGGCTTCACATTGAATTTGGTAGACACTGCTGATGCTCTGGAAAAGCTGGTTTTAACGAATAGGATCAACCCTATGCTTTTTCAAGAATCTGAATAATACTGTACTTATTACTATCGTATATATGTATTACATATGTAATGTGGCACGGAATACCTTCGAGAGGAGGGTGGGGAAGGTTTGCATTCGTTGTAGTATTCGTCTAATAGAGCATCTTCGTATGATGGTGGAGGAGATCTAGAATGTTCTAATGTGAATCAGAGCATTCATTGACAACGGCCTTGGATTCAATTGGTATAAATCTTCTTGTTAGGCAATGCTTAGTGAGAGAAGGAAGGACGGACCTGCCAGTGGCATGCCTTGATAGGGAATACAAAGGAGGCGACTCGTCTGTCTTCTCAATGGCTTGTTTCTTTGCTGCTTTTCGAATTCGACGGGCTTCTGAAGAATATTTTCAATTCACTTTATCGTAATAGCAAACTAAGTGTATATACATAGTGTTGCAAATACAAAAATCTTACTTTGTATGGTTCGGAAATTCTTTTCCCTAAGCCGTGCAGTTATCCTTTGTACAACTCTGCGGGTCCGTCGCATCTCCACAACCTGTTACAAGAATAAGTTATCAGAGGTGGCAAGGTCTGCCGAAACATTTCTCATTTCCATTTCAAACGGTATTTTCTCAGCCGTGCACCGGCACCTCACTGGACTCTGGATACTTGTTGATGATAAGGTTACTGTAGTCAAGGACAATCATATATTGGCCAGAATGTATACAAAGCAGCATGATTGCGATAAGAATACCTTGTCAAGTTCCCATTGTTTGCATTTGTTGATGCCGACTAGCATGGCCACGATGAGTCCCACACAGAATCCGATGGTTGGCAAGACTATCGTTGTCATCACTTCGTCCGTTGGCGTATAAGCCTCTTGTGATTTGAGACTCATTGTCTGGAAAAGAAGGAACACCATGACAAACAATGGAACTCTGTAATATGGACAATACTAACAATAAGCTAAACAATGAACACAAACGACAAGTCTTTGGCTCTACAAGGGAGATATTGAATTAGATTCGCAAAAAGACCATCTGGAGCCACTTTTCTTTTCACTATTAACGATTGACTAGCGCCATATGGTTGCCCCCAAGGCAACACGTATACTACTAAACGAAAAAAGAACTGTCTCGCAAAAAAGTTCATCCTGCAAAGCTTTCACGAATGCAAGATGCAAACAGAAACCCAGGGAAATATGGCTGCGAGAGATGCAAGTATTGCCCATTATACATACAATACATGTGTCGGAGCAATAAAAGAGCCTGAAAGGCAAGGCGGACAACATGCCATGGAAGGTCGATAATTTGCTACGCATTCATTCTAATGGATTCGTTTTCTTCCTGCGAGAACAACCATTACAACAGACAAGTGAAAACAACGGATGCAACATGCCACACATGGCATACACATCCGAGAGTACGCCTGGGAGATAACTCCCACTCGCTTATTGATCTTACTTTCATATGTTAATGCAAGCATGTATTGCCAGTATTTTTCTACTAAAATGTTCAAATTCTGTGCCACGGACATTTTCTAGCATATTTTCTCTGCAATTTATTATGAATTTTTCAAGAACTATACCCCTCAACAGTTATACATAAAGATACCGTACGCTCTAGTCATATGTGCACCCTGGCGAACTCATTCAAAATGCGCTGGGGTCTTGCAGCGGAGGGATTTCCCGGCTGGGAAATACGGTTGGCTTTATGTGAGGCGGAATAGTGTTATACTTTTAAATGTTTTACACTGTTTTGTAGGTTTTTTGTATGTTATTGTAACATTCTGCATCTTACCCTTTCCATATTACTCTTGCTATATCCCTTTTTTTCTAATCTCAGCCTTTGTTCTGCTGTTCAAAGCTTCCTTTTAACAATGAATTTAACTTTTGCGCGTTTTTGCTCAATGCTTTTTTGTTTTCTTATTTTATTAATGTTGTAGGGTAGAATGGGACGTCGGATTCGCGTCCAGCGTAAAGGAGCGGGAGGTATCTTCAAGTCGCACTCGAAGCACCGCAAGGGTGCGGCCAAGCTGCGACCGGTCGACTTCGCAGAGCGACACGGATACATCAAGGGTGTTGTCAAGGTTCGCAATTACATTTTGTGGCATTTCAACGTCGGAAAATATTGTACTTTAAAATATTTGACATTTTTGCAGTTACATCAAGTTGAGCAGAATGTCTTAAAACGTTAAGATTTGCTCATTTGTTTCGGAGATTTATAGTTCGGTGAAAATAGCGCGTGCCTGCTTTGGCATGCGGTAGTCGTCGATATGCTTTCTCAACTGTGCAGGCAGTCCCGCAATCGCCTTCGAAGATGCAGATCCGCGCTATTTTCGCTGGCAATGAGAATGAGCTGTGTCGTACGCCGGAAAATGTTTTGCGCGTTTGTATTTATTTGCTAAAACCCAAAATGTTTTCTTTTTTGTCAGTAAATTCTGTTTGTTATTGCACGATGATAATGACTTCTATCATTTTTTTTTTACAGGATATCATCCATGACCCTGGCCGTGGTGCTCCCCTGGCGATTGTCCAGTTCCGAGACCCGTACAGGTACAAGACATTGAAGTCCACCATGATTGCCTGCGAGGGAATGCACACCGGACAGTTCATCTACTGCGGAAAGAAGGGTTTGTTTTTGCTCTTTGATGTTATTCGTTTAGTTCCGATCAGTTAGTTTTAGCCTGTTGCGTCTTCTGTCTTCTATTACTTGCGTTAAAAGTATTAATCTGCGTTTTCTTTTCTATGAAAATAGATGTTGCTCAATACGGCTTTTAGCATGGATATGTCGTGCGAATTTTCTTTTGATTTGGGTGTAAATGACGCGTTTGTTGTTTCAGCTCAGATCCAAATCGGAAACGTATTGCCGATCGGAGATCTTCCCGAAGGTACCACCGTCTGCAATCTCGAGGAGAAGAACGGAGACCGTGGCCGATTGGCCCGTACCTCGGGCAACTATGCCACCATTATCGCCCACAATCCTGACACCAGGAAGACCCGTATCCGTCTTCCCTCGGGAGCCAAGAAGGTCGTCCAGTCCGCCAACAGGGCCATGATCGGTTAGTCTTTTCTTAATCTTTGCTAGAATACATTAATTTTCTTAATCTTTGCTAGAATACATTAATTTGAAAGAGGACTTTGTTCGTAGTTGCATATAGCACTTAACAATTCATATCTTACCCTACCGCTCATATCGCATGGAACATTTTTGGCTACTATGTTCCTGTTCAACGCCTATGCTGCTGACTCTTTTATAACTTTATGACCTTTTTATGTTTCATTCATTTATCTATTTAAAAGTTCTGTGTTTGTGTTTTTCTGTTCCTGTATAATTTAGAAAATGACGAATAGTTCTTGAGAATGCTGTAAAAATTATTAAACCTCAATTTCGTGTAATCTGGTAAAGTAGCTGATTGCTGGTCTGCGAAAGTACTGTGTCTAGAATTTAAAATACTGATAAGTATTAAACCAATGTTCTTAGAAATGCCTCTACTTAGTTTGCTTGTGTGCCGTCGTATCACCACACGCACAGGGTGTACGGAAAACCTCATTCAAGAAATTAATAGGTTAATCGGCACAGAACCTGCTGCAAATACAGTAGCAATAGCTGTTCTTATTATTTTTGTAGGTGGTCCTACACACAATTTACCTAGCTGCGGTGTGAACATCGACTACGTATTTCACTATTATTACCGAGCCACGCAAATTATTTTTGCACCTACATGCTGCTCTCGGTCAATTGTATTAGCGAGGTTCCTAGTGTCGAATTGGTATCAAAAGTAGTCACCGTTGATACAGTTTTTTTCGTATACCAGCAATAACCGACCGCATCCTCTTTAAAAATCGCGGCGTATTTAAACGGTTTAAAATATTTATTGTAGGAATTGTTGCCGGAGGAGGTCGTACCGATAAGCCGCTGCTGAAGGCCGGACGTGCCTACCACAAGTACAAGGCAAAGAGGAACTGCTGGCCACGAGTGAGGGGAGTTGCCATGAACCCCGTCGAACATCCCCACGGAGGAGGTAACCACCAGCACATCGGACATCCATCCACCGTATCCCGAGGAGTATCTGCAGGAAAGAAGGTATTTACATGTTGCTCTTTCTTATTTTCATCTTCGAAAAGCATAGCTCTAGGACAGTATAACTTTGTTTTCCTATACATCTGAAAGTTTGATTTGTCTTCAAATACCCACAATTGCGATTACGTAGCAGGTATTTGAACTTTTTCTCTCGGAGTTCACAGTTGCAAACTTATTATGGCAGAGATGTTTCCTATGTAGTGCTGTGTAAAGCAGTGTTATGGTATTCCATATTTTAATTATTGACGTGCTTGTCAGGTCGGTCTTATTGCTGCCAGGCGAACAGGAAGAATCAGGGGAGGAAAGCCCGAGAAGAAGACCAAGGAGGAGGCTGTTTAAACAACAACTCTTTTACTTCTTTGTTATTAAAGTTGTTGATAATTCTAATTTGTTGCAACACATTTCGTTTACATATCAGAAAACCATACTTGGGTAGTGTTTTTGGAGCTTAATGTCAGTGTAAGGTATTAGGGCAACTGATAATGATGGGCGTGTATTGTGTGTTCTCCTGAGGGATCAACATGGAATACTGTTGGGAAAGGAATAGCTGAAAATTTGTAACAATGAGGTGATCTTCATTTAGGCGTATGAGGGTTTGTGGAAGGGTATCAGATAAGTGGAGAAATTTATTAGCAATAGAATGAACACCGGTGAAATGGCAACACTTCGTGGCAGACTGAGGGAAATGAGTTGATTATGCGGAGAAGGAAGAAAGCGCGAAGAGGGCGAAAGGCAAGATAGGGAAGGGGGGGGGGTGTCATCTGGAGTGCAAGGATTCCACTCGGATCGTCGATGACACCAGATTCGTGTTCTTCGAATCTATGAAGTCGATCTCGTCGTATCCCGGACCGTAGCGGGCTGCCGACGACGAGTTCCTGAATCAGGGAGTCGGTTCAACTGTCCGATATGCACCTCGTCATGTACGCAAAGTGTGTATTAACGTAACGTTGCAAAGGCTGAAATGTTTCTGATAGGGTATCCAATTATTAATGCAATGTGAACATAGCTATGCTTCCATTGGAGCCAACTATCCCAGACGAGGGTTAAAGTAGCGTATGTGAAGGAGGGGTAAAGCATGTAACAATGTAGAAAATGTTCAAATGTGCGGGGTAAAATGTGCTTTATGTGCTCAAAAGGAGGGGTAAAAGTGCACTCTCAAGGGAGCCTGCTCCGTGGAAGCGGTGATATGACTGTGAATCTACTATGCTTGAACTACTCACTAAAACTGAAACTTACCGTTTGGATTTTGAACATTCCTCAAACGTTGCAGCTCGACAACGAGACTTACTGCAACTGAAATGATGTGAACTTCAAGCAATAATTGTTAATAAAGCGGCTAGATGTATTGTTTACTCCGTCTGGACAATTCCCTTCTTTTTCGGTCCAATTGGACAATTCCCTGCAATGTTCACACATTTCCGCTCCATTATCACTTAACCACATTTTACCCTCACTAAAGACGAAAAAAACACGTTTGCAATCACGAAAGCGGGAAAGAAAGAACTGTCTTGCAGTAAGCGAAAGCCTGCCACTAAAGCACTAACAAACAAAAGATTAAACAAATTTGGGAATTAAGCTTAAGATAGGCATAATTCCAACAGTATTCCAACTTGTCTCTCATATTTTGTTTTACCAAATGTCAGATGAGTCACGGTCCAAGGAGTTGATCACTTGGCTTACTTGCAAAAGTCCATTCGATAGACACAGAAACTGGCGAGCGCGAGGAGAAGTGCGATGAGGGTGAGGACGATGGTGACCAACAGAAGAAGACTGTTCAGAGCATCCACCGACAGGGTCAACATCTCAAGTGCAAATCATAACTGGCAAAGACGGTACAAACTCATTTGCGCATCAAACACATGTCATCTCTAACGGAAACCACACACATACATTGTACAAAGTAACGAGTCTAATAATTAAAAGCACACAGAAAAAGAACGCCAATCATATGTGAAGAAGGGGTAAATTTGTACAGATGCTGAAGCTTGCAAACAACCAAAGACTTGCAGATGAGAAGCGGAATGCACTAACACGAAATGAGTTGGATGAGTACGCATAGTGTGTAAAAAGTGAATGTTTGACCACGGAATGGCTGATCACTTCCTCGATCAACCACTCCACAATCAACACTTCGCATAACAACAATGGATCGATCTGTCGGTCAGCATTCGATCAGAAGAAGATATCTGTGAAATGGAAGGCGCCAAGTGCAAAATGATATGGGGAATGGTGACCACACTCGCATCTATTCGTGTATCTGCTCAATCATTATGATGAAGAAGAGAGGGACATGCTGTGCATCCACAATCTCTCCCATACACATCCCTCACATAGACTGCTATTCTTTCAAGTTCAGCTTACAATTAGAAGAATATGAGGTGAATTAGTATTGTCTCTTCTTCGTCTTGACAGTCCGTTTCTTATACGGGGTCGGTGCCTTGTTTTGAAGGGGCTGGCGGCCTATTCTCGAAAATCAGTGCACCATCTCAAGTTGATTCGTCTCCAGTACCAACAGTTTGTGAGGAACCTAGAACTTAAAGGGTGGTTCCTGGATTCTTAACACCAACCATTTGTCTCAGCGAATAGGCTAACAGCGAATAGGCTGTAAGGTGGTGAGAGAGAGAGAGGGACTGATCTGAGGACCTTTTGAATGATGACAAATCAGCTCGCAACGAACTGAGCCATGTTTTGTATTGAATTAGTATGGCATAAATATGTGGAAATGCAATTTGTCATAGTGCCGTTGTATTGTGGGGGGGGGGGAGAAAGGCACGAGGGCCAACCTAACAGAAGAGACACAACTGACCACCCACAGAAATCATTCATTTCAGAAAAAGGTCATGAATCGGAAATGTAGGCTCACATGACAGCCATCACAATGTTCTGAAATTCTACGAACACTGAATTTTGAATATCTTGGTCTGGCTGCCAACGTATAATAATATTAACATATTTGTCAAAAATAATGTCTTCCTTGCCTTATTGCTAACAGCCAAGCAATTATCAGGTCCCTCAACAAAAACATGAAAAAAACTGAAAGAGGCAAAAGCTATTTCGTTCTTCGCGCACAAGACAAACGTTGCTTGCGAACTCACTAAATGGTATACAAATTCATTCGGGTCGGGATGGCCACAATTGTCATTAAGTGAACACATCAACATCGGAATAAAAAGGAAAGTATACAAACGTTCGTTTTCTACTGAAATAAGATTAAGAGAAAACCCAGGAAAGAAGAAAGAGGATAGCAGAAATGATAATGGAACAGCACACTAGCTGACAAGAAACATTTCTGCAACATACAATAGCATTTGTGCGTTTCACCTGTTTACAGAAATAACGGAAAAGTAGTGAGAAATGTACTGTCCATAGACTAATTGTAAGATTCAACCCTTGGACATGAGATAATACGTGGAAGACGTAAGATAACGAAACAAACATTTCTACAACAAAGAACACTATAATTTTACAGATAGCTTTACTACCATGAATGCTAGAAACAGGAGGCAAATTGCTTGGATGAGACGAGGACACGTCGACCACCAGTAATGATATACATTTGGGTGGCTCATTTGCATATCATCAATCTGCTGTAAACAAAACGAGTATGTAAATTTGGAGAGTGGGTCAGTGAAGTTTCGTGTTGAAGTTGTTCACTTCCGGTGAGCTCTCTACAAGTATCCAAATTAGCAATAGAAACAAGCGTGCAATGTACCCAAGTAAAGTGAACTCTCATGGAATGGATTAGAGTGTGAACTGTTTGTGACGGAGCAGAAGGGGGCTGGTGGCCTCGGAAGTGTGGCCAGTCCATCAATACACACACACTGACCGAGACAGCAACTGACGCCAGTTACAATGTCCAGTGATTGATAGGAAAACACGAAACATGCCCTCTGGGTGGAAGCCGTTCCTGCGTGATGCGCGCAGCGTACGCGCCAGACGGCGGGCGCCGCGCTTTGTTGTTGACGTTGAGCGAGAGTCTGTTATGTATCACTTGCACGTGAAGAGAGTGCGGATCAAATGTCAGGATGAGGGTATCAGCGATCGCAGGAAAGTGTGTGGTGGTGGAATGCGCATGCAAGCTGCATGCGCAAAAACAACTAATATGTATTCGACAAGTTGTCATCCTTTTCCATTTTCATCTTCGTTTGTGCGGTTTCTGCTATGAGGAGACCGATGTTACTGTTTTGCGACTTCCTTGGGTTTTCAGTTCTTTGACGAAATACTTGGCGCGAGGTATCAAGCTTTTTTCACGAGTAAGGGAGGAAAAGGCATATGGAACCGATTGGATGCCCAAACAAGTGTCCGATGTATGTTTCTGCCATCTTCAAATCTCAGATTCGTCTGTCTTTCTTTTGCACAAAAACACTTCTATTACAAGCAACAACTGCGCTTTTGTGGCTCTCCCCTGTAGGTCGTTTTGTGATTTGAATGCCAATTGGGTGTTTTGTGGCATTTAGAATATCAAAATATGGCATAATTTTAAGCATAATATATTACTGGTCCCATTTTCATGTGTTCCAGGCCTTTGCTTTTATGGGTTATGTTTGCAACATTCGTATTGTTAGGAGTACAAGATAATAGTGCAATTGGTCTGCGCAGGCCTTCGAATTCCGAAACTTCGCGGAGAGCGACATCCCGGATGTGATGGACACGTTGGATGAGTTATCCCAGACTGATCCGATTTGCAGGGTTCGTTGTCTGCCTGACTGGACATTCCTAGCTGTGCTCTTTTGAAAGGCAAACAATAAGAACAGAAACTGTGCTTTCCCAACAATATTAATGTGTTTCTTGAATGTAATCTGTGTACGATATTCTATGATATGTGCAATATTCAGGCAATTGGAATTCCATCGGCAGAGTTGGTTCCGTACTGGGAACAGGTGTTGGAGGCGCACACCAACCAACCGACCCTTCGACTCTCCACGATCAGCAGAGAAATGTTGGTGGTTATTTCTTTGGTCGCCGTTTGGTGTTCCGTTAGTTGGCAGTTTTGTTATTGTTTACTTCAGAGAAAGTGGAAAACTGGCGGCGTTTTCCTTCCATCGTGTGTGGTATCTCTACAGTGATCCGGCCATCTTTATCGACACCTCCAAGTTGTCCGCAAAAGCGAGTCGGCTTTGTATGTCTCTCCACTGTAATTTGTGTTCTTGTTCGTTAGAAGTTACTTCTCATAACTATCCTAATATTTGTTTGCTTTCCATTTCATGGTTGCATACCCGATTTCGCAGATAACATCTACAACACGAACTTCTTCGAGTTCCATCCATACGAGCAGAAACTGTTGGTCGGCTTCTGTCTTTACACGAAAAGAAAACATCGATCGAGTGGACTCACGAAGGCTCTCATTGAATGCAACGCTCGCAATATCAATTACGGCGAACTCAAGGTTACTGCTTCTAAAATATTTCCAATCTAAGGAAAGTAATTCCAGAGCAAATGCAAGTGCAATACGCCTTGTGTTGGGAAACATCCAATAGGAAATGCTAATTCTTTCGTGTTAGCCTTAACGACCTGGTCTCAGGACTATTGTCTGATTTTCCAGAAGCTGAGTGTGAAATATGGATGCACGGACGAGTCGGATCCAGTGAACGCCGTTCTGCTCGAGAAGGTTCTCGGGTATCAGACCATCGAGACTATCGACCCCGTCTATGGTGTCCATGGGGAACCGGTATGCAAATAACAATGACAACGAATTTGAACTGTACTATTACATTACAATCGATTCTCGAAGACGCCAATTCAGAATGTGTGGGCAAACATACGATGTTTTGCTAACATTAATCTAAGATGAATTGATTGATTTCAGCTGACCCTAAACGGAGACGGTCTGCAGATCATGCACCGCGACATCTGGGATTACGAACACGCGGAAGGATACTTGGATCACGATGAACTCAAGAACCAATAAAATGTAATGCCTTTTCATGAAGAAGCAAAATGACTGATTAGTGTACGGTAAATCGAAATATGTGCTATGATGGCACGATGAATACGTTCCAATTCGATTCCATTCTCTTATCTGTATGGAATTCGCCGACTTCCGTCCACTTGTCCTCCATCTCGCTTTCTGTCCACGACAGTTGTGTTCTCCTCTTCGATCTCGTGAATTCCTCTTGTTGCCGTCCTTTTTATGGATGGCAGGAGCAGATAAATGTCGTGTTAGGCACGGTCTTATCAGGCTCAGCTTGCTGCTGCCTTTTGCGGTCTTTGTTGTGAATGGTTGCAGGAATATGTCTGTCTTCAAGTCATTGCACATTAGTTATTACAGAACTTGCGCTCTGTGATCGTATAATACTTGCAATAATACTCTCCTAACAATAAGAAATGAAACATGCCGCAGTTGAAGACCTAACCTGAAAAAGTTTTAAATTTGGCGCTAAAATAGCTGCACGGAATCATCAGTTTCTCACCATGACATATGTGTGTGATATGAACCTGCTGGTTGCTATCACATAGATGCTTCCCCTTGTCAGGCTGCCAATTAGGATTAGTTGGCCATTGTTTGTTATCAAAAATCAATGACGGTGTGAGTTACGAAAGTTTTTTGAACCGCTATTCTTTCCTTAAAAACTAACTAGTAACTCTTGTATCACATTTTTGTTTATTCATTTGTAGTATCACCTAGCACTTTCGAACACAGCGTTATTTGTAATAATAATAATTTATTGTTTGTAATAATACGCTATATTTTTTTCCATTACTTACAATTATCAGCAGCACTTAAATACTTAATATTTTGAGAATAGTTTAGATGACAAGTTTGTGCCAATGTCAGATACCTTCCAATGATAAAGTTTCTAGGGCCTACCTTATGAGCAAAGTTCAATAGTGAGCGATTGGGGTAATTAATATCTGAAATTCCATGCTTGATTAATCAGATCACGTGTAGGTGCCAATAAAGCAGATTGTGACTGTGATTTTTCGATAAGAACACGGAGCGCCTTTCACCGAATTGGACTTTTTCCATCAAAGAAGGGTTACGGTAGCGAACGCATTTTATAAGGGAATGTTTGTATCGTCGTAATTTGAAAAGATTAGACTTTCTTTTGCTGACAATAACATATTATCTGCTGTTCTCTCGGTTTCTATGATATTCTTCGTTGTCTACTTAGATGTTATATTCTACTGCTCGCCTGAGTATCTGTTTGTTCTCAATAATCCTTCATTTCAGATGGTTCCTGCCCTTGTCTTCTCCACTCTTATTCCTGTTCTCATCACAGTTTTGTGCACCTCCGGTATCTGGATTGGGGTACGAAGTTCTTTGGCGATTGATTAACGTACTCCTTAGGATATGCAATTATCTACTCCTTACTATTGTCATATCTGACTCCGTTCCATACATATATCCGACTGTCACAATGTTGTATTGTATCTAGCCTGTATATTCAATTTTTCCACCTTAGTATTTATTTTCGCATCTCATAGTAGCTTTAGAAGTGTGGGAAACAGCACAAAGTTACGAAAACTTTGAAGGCGTCACCAAATTTGAACATGTAACGACAATCGGGTCATTTGTACAGAACGGAGTCAGATAAGCTAATAATACATTGGGCGCACGAAAACAGTGACTTTACTACAGTGGCTAAAGCAAAAAAAGCCGAAATGTTGGAGAATGATTATGACTAGAAATGGACACGAGAATAGTGATCTACATTTTCCAACTGGCTAACGATTGCAGTCCAACAGAGCAAAGCCCCACTAACCATAATAATGTTTTGCACAAGTCGGATCGGAAGTCGTTTCAGGCATACTTCGTCGCGTTCAAGCACAATGAACGGGTGAACAACTACTATCAAGTATCTCCAAACAATTCTGCAATTGCCATCGGGACAACCAGTATGTCTTCTATACTCCACCAGCTAATGAACATACAGTAAACCATGTGTTGTTTGTAGTACGTAAGAATGTTGCATTGTCAGAGATAACGGTCTTGGCCTTTTCTGCCCTGCAAACATTTTTCGACAGCACCGATCAGTGGCTATACAATAGTGCCACCCATCACCACCACCTACCACACCTATTACAGTACCACCCCCACCACCACCTCCGACCGACCCTCCCCTGCAACATCCATCTTGTGCCCTCGATGGAACATATTCTGCGTGTACCTCGAAGTGCCGGTTGGTAATGG
>JACMIJ010000277.1:7032-18021 GCA_014805365.1 Koerneria luziae | reverse complement strand
ACGGAGAGCGAGTTCTAGAGCGCCTTACTATTAGATGTACGCGAGAAAGAGCCTGAGTACTGATGTTCTCGATATGTGACTTGAAGTCAAGGTTGTTTGAGCAAGTAACTAATAATCGAAGAGCTACTTCTAGAAAGACATGGGCGTGTTCTAGCTCTCCAGGATGTCCTTGTTCCCTGTGGTGGCAACCCATCTGCCTAGCATCCTCTGTGTGATCTCTATTCGATGGTAAAATGGCAGTGAAATATTCAGTCATTGACATTGATATGACGATTTTACAAAAGTTCAAATGTTTATTTGAAAAAAAACCTGAAAGAAAAGAAGCAAAAGCAAAGAAGCTCGGTATTAACACAGAAGATGTTGAAAGCAGCAGGAAAGCAGGATAATCTATCTTAACGCATTGTTGAAATACAATTCATTTTTCCGTATTTATAGTTTACTTCCACTGAGGGAGAGGGGGTGTGCCATTTTGCCCTAACTGGGCAGCGGGAGCGGGAACGAATATCCGAAAATCATTTTCCCATAAAACCGCAGAGGTACGAATACCTGCAAATGGGGTGGGCGCTTCGCTACCTTTATCAATGAGGGCACCCCGATTGCTCTCGGGAAGTGAACACCTTCTCTGATTACATCTTATTGTTAGGACAGTGCTTCTTTTCCTTCTTTTTGTGTCCAACAGATGAGCAGTGCATGGTCATGGAATCAGCGCAATCTAAGAGAAAGTACTTTGAGATCTCTCCATCGGCAGATTCAGCTTCGGCGAACGTATTAATTTGTTCCGAATCAGGATTTTCATTTACAGGTCTTCCTTTTCCTTCTCTGGTCCTGCACCTTCACTCGTGAATCGCGGTACACTCAAGCGTTCTATACGTTGACATCTAATGCAGCAACAAGATTGTCCCTATCATATTCATTCCTTGCAAATTGCCAAAAAAATACAGCATAAAAAGCGTGGATCATGTACAACATACACCGACGACAACGTTATTGATAACGTCGGGGCATCCCGTTTTGGAATAACTTCTTATTGGAAGCAACCGTTTGTGAGCGCAAAATTTCAACAGGTACCCTATTTTTGGTATTTTACATTGGGAGTTACCCCGTTTTAAAATTATAGAAACGGGACACTCGTCGATGTATGTATAGAGAGAAGGTGTTCATTTCCCGAAGGCACTTGGGTTCCTTCATTGAGAAAGTGGGAGGAGCCTAGTTTTCGGATATTCGTACCCATCCCTGGTCAGAGTACCTCCACCTCCCCCTGTGAAGGGGGGGGGGGTTGACAAGTCAGGCCATACCAGTCAGTGGAAGTAGAATTCGTTTTCATTCTTCTACTTAATGTTGCTAAGAGGCCTTTTCATCCGCTTACGGTGACTATATGTATGTGTAAGCTGTGAAAGGTATTCATGACGAAGGAGACGAAGGAGCAACAGAGCAAAAATAACAGAAAAATAAAAATAGCAGAGGGCAATTGTATTTCAGACAGGATAAGAAAAGATCTGTAGAAAGTGCTAATTGTGTTCTCCAATCGCGCACTGCCCTACCGAATAATAGCGAGCCATCAACTACCGCCAACTGGCGATTCGAACAAAGTATTTCCATTCTTTCATATCGAAAGCCGTCTTGCAGATGGTCTTAAGTGAAATGCTGATGATATGTGCAATCAATATTTTTAAACATTAAATATATGGTACCATTTCTGCGCGGAATCGGGGACGGCGTCCTGGCCGACCGATTGCGTCGGGCTCTGGTTGAACGCCATAATCATGTCCCTGCAAGTGCAATTATTATGTTCACCTAATGAAACTGAAAATACAGCTTTCATAATCGTTCTAATACTACCGCTACAAGCTACCCGATTGTCTATGTTTTTGTATAATCAAAGCTTATCAACCAAGTATGTATGTCATATAATGCTTGTGGGCACGAATTGATCCAAAATAGAGCACTTCGCTTAAAAATCAGCTTGAGAATAACAACTCACCTCAGCGGGATCTCCGGCGACGTGTGGGAGACCTTCACGTTGCGCGCCTCCATCGCGAGTCATGGGCACGTCCTGAAAAAAATATCATACAAATATAATATATCCTGCAAAAACACTACAAGCGCAAAATGAAACTGGTTACTATAATTATGAAGAGTTTTAACAATGTAAACTTGAAGAAGGACAAGTACACCATATGAGCACAGTAATATACAAGCTACACTTATGTAGTCCATGATGTTTTTTTAGTATTTGGTGATAATTTTGTTGTAACTCTCAATATATTATTTTACCTAAACGGCGTTATCGGTCCTACCACTCGCTGCCTGTATACAGTACCGTGCAAAATTCTATTGACAGAGGGTATTCTAGCCATAAATCGAGTGTTGAGTGAGCTAAACAGTTATGTGACGTCGGCCTGCACGAATATTCACAGAATGAGAATTTATTTCGATCTGATCTAATTGAACTATCGATAAATATGTGAAATGGCGAAATACGCTATTTGCACATTTTGTGTTTAGGTGTCTTTTGAGAGAAAAGTTCTTAACAAGTATCACTAAATTGTGCCTTTCAAAGAAGACGTGTTTGAGTACACATCTGTCTACCACTCATAGTTTTGAGGCCCTATTTTGGCGCCCAAGACACCACGGTAGGCACACCACTTTGAACTGATAAAATGCAAACTTTTTCTGCCCACAAAGAAGATACAGTCAAGCTATTGTAGGGCCTATGTGCTACCTGTGTGTTCTATAAACACTGAAAATTTCAGCTTTGTAGCTCTTCCAGAACTCGTCACGCACGTTTTGGACCATTGGCTGTAATGGCGCCAGGGCGCGCCACAGAAAATGTTAGAGCTGAAACTTGAACATCGGCTGGTCTATAGCTATAATGTGATCCTACATCATACATGTGTACGTGTAGTCATATCGCAACCGGTTGCTTCGAATTTCTTACTAAGATATATCATAAACAGGTAAAATTCGATGTAAATTTGCTGTTTGTTTCATGCCAACTACAGTGATGAATAAATTCCGTACGCTCAGTTCTGATATCCTGGAACAGCCAATGGTCCAGTACGTGCATGACAAGTTCTAGAAGAGCTACGAAGCTGAAATTTTCAGTGTTTGTAGAACACATAGGTAGCACATAGGCCCTACAATAGCTTGTCTGTATCTTCTTCACGTGCAGAAGAATTTACATTTTATCACCCCAAAGTAGTGTGCTAATAACGATAACTACCGTGGTGTCTTGGGCGCCAAAGAAGGGTCTAATGAGTGATAGACAGATGTGTGCTCAAACACATCTTCTATGTTAACAATGTGCTCTTCCCAACGTCAAGATACAAATTGTGCCATTCCGTAATGCTAATGCTACTTAAAATGAGTCAAAATGTTACTAAAACAGAAGCCGTGATTCGTCTTCAAACTCATTGTGGCATTCCGGAGCAACGTTCGAAATGTTGCTGTCATAGCATGTGTGTAGTTGTGAGCTGACAACACATCCAATAAAGTATCGTATATTGGAAGAAGTGAGATGGCGCCTTATCCCAGATACTAGTTCAGCTCTTCACATATGAATCATGCATATATCGTACCTGAGTGTCTTCAGGAATACTCGTATCCAATTCGGGCTTGATGTCGACAGGCTCCTCGACTTTGATTGAGTTCATCTCTGAAAAGGCGATGCGTCACTAATGGCCGAACGTACGTCGAAACATAAACACAAATAACTAGAAGGAGACCTTCTATTAAGAATTGATGTCATACAACACAATGATGCAGTAAATCCAACGGTTAAAGCAATTCTTTGATATGCAAAACATATGTACTGTTAACTGTTCAATTCACTGCAAACGTATGGACTGTTCGGAAGGTGTACTAGCTTATTCACTGAGCATGGTGAACAATCGGGGAGCAAGCTGTTAAGACCGTTGAGAGAGATCCCATCTGGCAATTGTAAAAGGCAAGCATTGCCCCAGCTCATCTCTTTCAAGTAGCGCGCTGCGACTGTCAGAGGATCCACAATTGTCGAAATGTCACGACACAACAGGTGCTAATTGCTGTTCCAAAGTCCCACAAGCCGGCCAGGCATGTTCGACCATTATGAATATCTAATGTTGACGCTTTTAAGGGAAATTCTAGGGTCCTTGGTATTTTGTAAATGTGACTGAGATGCATAGACAAGAGGAACAGCCTCTACGCATACTCTGCATTTAATGTTAACAGTTGACAAGCAGGAACTGATATCATAATCTAGAGGGCTTTCGATATAATTGCGCCAGGAGCGAAAACAAGAAACAAAGGTTTCTTGCCTACTTAAGAGCTTCCACATTTATTGTATGAGAAAAGGCTGAATGGAAAGCTAAGAACACCTTCTCAGTGAGGAATAGTCCCACGGCTTTCGGTCGTTTGCCGGTTGGACTGTTGTTATGGGCAACACAAAACACACACAAAAAGATGTCGGTTACAGTCCTAACATGTTTTTGCGGACAAAAACACGTTAGGACTGTAACCGACAGCTTTCTCCGGTGGCAGTCCGACAGATAGCCGAAAAAGCCGGCAACAATCCAGCAAAAGTCGGAACCATTCGTGCAGCATATGGTCGCATGGATTGGCTAACCGAAGACGGAGTGACTGTTCCGCATTGAGTTATACTCATGTTCGCAACATATATGCAATATGATAAACATCTTAGCAATGTTCACAGATATACTGATTTTGGAAGTCTTGTTAAAATCTGATGTAGTTTCTGATGTTATTCGGTGCACTCATTGACCAAAAGAATGGAAATATAGCCGTGAACAGTGCTACATACAAAGAAAATGTACGACAGAAGACATGACAAAATTAAGAAAAAATAACAAAAAAATGCAGAACTAAATAATGTTATGAATAGTGGTAACTACCGTAACCTGGAGTGATATCCTAATTCTTGTGTAAATTTCCTAATTTTTTGAAGTTGAATACTGTAAGCGCACAACAAATATTTTTGGTTTCTGAGTAGTACTAGGTTCTGAATATTTCGTTTGACACATAAGAAGCTTATCTAATCGGGGTACTAAGCGTGATCATGAAGTCTGTGAATGGCAATTCTGCGATTATTCCAGCGAAGAAATGAAAAATAACGAAAACCATAAAGTGACTCGTATTCTCATTGCTATCAAAAGCTAAAATATCATGTACTTCATTTCATGGCTCCAGAACGCTCAGAGCACGTTTGCCGCGCATTGAATTTATCACCATGTACGGTTAGTACTACTTATAAGTTCTTTTCTTAAAGGTGTATCGATGCAACTTCTCAACTGTAGCCAGCAGGTATTCAACTAGTCGCTTCGGTAGAGTTGCGCTAGAATTGCTTTGGGTGAGTTGCAGAGAATAGCATGTGATCTCGTCGAAAGGAATCAGCATAGCGTTTTTAAATGACATGATGTCAAGACTAAACTAAGAAGCAGGAATAGTCAAAGAGCATTAGATCTGAATGCGTGGACATGGGTAATCGTGAGGTTTGATTACTTTCTCTCTACTTTCAGCGTTCACTATAAGGGTAACGAACTAGTAATATTTCTACAGTAAATTTGTTTTTATGTGTTATCTACGAAACTTGCCCGTTTGCGGGAACTGATACTGTCAAACAACCCGCGAATCGTCTTTATGTGATCACTTTTCGCCACCATAAGCGTGTGATGTACACAACTAATAAGTTTTATGCGCGTATATGACAGTTGTACATTGATGACAATATGAAGATATATAGACACAGGTTGAGAATTATCTCGTAGGCACTTTGGATAGGCCTTCTGTACGCTTTTCACAGAAGCAACGGTTCCATAGCCGGAGAAGTCGGCTATGGGAGACCACCCATGACGCATGGGGCACACTCGTAGTATGAAAACGAAAGAGGAGGATATCTAGGAAATTGGATTGTTGTATATGGGAACAATTGTGTAACAATTTCGAATAATGACGAATTGTATTTTGACTACTTGTGCCAAGGCCTAATGGTTTACTGCATACAACTATTTCCTACGGTGGTAACAAAAGTGGAGCATTTTGCCAAAGTTGTGATATTTGATGCAACTAGGACGTCGATGAAGCCATCGATGATGTGGTACAAGAAGATGCATGAAAGAGGCGGCAGTGTGGAATAATGTGAACTGGAACTAAGAACGTGCTCATACTCAGAAGATTACGTTGACTGTGATGAGCACAAAAGGGCAACAGTAGCAAAAAGAACATAAAACACAGTAAGAAACAAGCAGACCAATAATACATCGTGAAAGCAATATGTCGTTGGCACAATAATCATGAGGCGGCGACGATTCTCCTTGCTTGAGCGGGTTGCGAACTACACGTTTGTTGACTCGCCATCACCGTTCTCACTCTGAACAATCTAGCATATGTGGCAAGAAGCGTCTTAATGCATCTTCAGGGATTGGCCATCGGTCTATACCCAAGGTTTGCGGCATTGGCAAAGAGAACGCAATTGACAACAAACCGAAGTAGCCGTATCGATGAGCGGTGAAGAGAGAAGTTCCTCCGGTTCCAGGCAGATTTCTCCCTTCGCCTTCTTTCTCGTCAACGAGAAGCCTTTCCGAACAACCTTCAAATCTTACGTTAAAGAACAGAATATCATATGCCCTGTCAGTGTACACTTAAAACATGTACTTTACTGCAAGATTAAACGTCATGAGATGCATAATATCCTATGTACGTTCCCCTCAAGTGTTTTACTGAATCTCGATCATTTGGCGACTTTTCCATTGTTCACGACATTTGCTGCATAGAGCCACATTGACACATATATACCGTAGTTGGCAACCGCATTTGCGTTTTTCTAAGACATATATCATAATAGCGTACGTAAACGTTTGAACAACATTCTGATTTGCTGACGACCTTCCAGGATGCAACATAGCTAATGGTTACCGAAAACCATTTTGCTTATTCAATGGATTACCTTAATGCGAATGGAAGGAGTGAGTTGTGGCCAGTGTCCTTGGGCAAGGAAATCTCGTTTCGCTGAGACAATCTTCTGTCCCAACAATTGGTTGAAGTGAGTGGTGAGGTGCCGTCGGAGCAATGTCTTGTGTGGAGGCATCTGCAGGATCTCGGCGAGGGTCTCCGCTGTGAAGGACGGTTCGTACACCTAAATCGAACGTCATTATATTACGTTGTCTTGTCCACAATAGAACATTCTACTGACAAGAAAAAATGTATGTCAGAATACGTTGTGACAGTAATGTTAATATCAATCAGCCAAAAATATTTGAGGGCGGACCATGACAGCTCCGGGAACTCCAGCACACAGCAAATTGGGCGTAAACTCGGCCAAGTCGATGGTTCTTAGCCATTCGCACGTGGCTGCATGCGACCACCTCGAAACGAGGTCTGGAGATGGGTAGTTGGACAGAATTTCCTGAAAAAAATAATACTTTAAACGAATTGAGACCAACGGAAAAAAATCAGTATTTGTTCGAATAGGGCAAGCAAAAACACAAAGGGTTCTTCAGGGGCGTACTGCATCAAATTTGCGAATGAGGTAGTTGAGTTTGTAGTCGCTTTTCCTTAGCCGTTGAATACTCCGGGCAATGGTCGTATAGTGAAGGGCGGACTGCACCCTCATCTCGACGAGGTCACCGACTGTCAGCTGCATGAGAACGGGACCGTCCACCGTGTTCTCATTGAACACATCCTTGTACTGCGGTAGGCCGATATCTTCCAGCCACCGGAGGACCTGCAATATTTGATGAATCATGCGGGTTCGTTTTTGGGATAGGAAAAGTTACATTCAGATCACCAGTAAAAGTAAATCAGGCAACCAAAGGCAATCTGCAACGAGTAGAAAATGTTTCTTTTATCAATTGCCACAAAGACAAGAACAAGCAACAGCTTAGACTCTTAGGATTGTGCGGACGAATGGAGTTGGTACCTGGTGCATGTCCCACTTGTCGATTGGCTCGATGATGTTCTTTTCGATCCGCCGGAGAATCAACTGAAGGCGCTTCCGATGGATCGGATTCCGCATCGACAGCTCCTGCAGCGAGAAAACCATCTATTTGGATGCACAGAATGTATATTACTTGCAGGATCTATGGACTACAGCGAATACGGATGTGATGGTTCATATTGCATGTCCATGCAGACTACAGTACGTTCCTAGCCAAAAACATTGAAAGTAGGCTGCACGTTCGTCTTCTACCGCTATGTTCGGTAACACACGAACCGATTCCAACTCGTGTGCGGTCATATTCAGCATCTGTCGGCCGCTCCGCACGTGTGCTGCCACTTGTGGTGCGATCTGTGGATACCCGATCTCGCCAATCCATTCCGCCAACTGTTCGCCTGAAGACGACGGATATCATCACCACACCGCGAATTCGCTTACCTTTCCAATCTATGAAGATGTCCACTGGTGGTCGAAGTGCTATTGGCCCGGAAAGAGGACCGGATGATCCCAGTCGGGCAGCCGACGTCGATCTGAACCTCCACTCTCTTTTCAGTCAAAGAACCACTATTAAGAAAGAGCTACAATTATTTGTTCATTGCTGTAGCGATATGCTATGGACTTCGAGTAACATATGACAACAGTTTCCTTTGCAATTGCCCTTGTCTTCTTCTTATGTAACGGCAGGACAAGGGCAGACAAGAAGTCTTTCGCATGAGATGGAATTGTTCGTACCTGGCGGCACTTCCTCGCCGGAATGCGCTGTTGCTGTGTTCTTGCGAGTTACTTCGAGAGAACTTGGAGAAGATATTTCTCAAGGAGGATCTCGTCCGATCTCTCTTCAACGGCTTCGATGAGGCTGTCGATGAGGCGGCTGTGGACAAACGCCCTCGGGCGATTTCGTCGTCTGATTCGACTGAACAGTCAATATTGTTCAAATACTGGTTGATTGCTGTTATATCTTAAATATATTTGTGACATAAATACTCACGACAGATTACTATTGCACATTAAAGTGATGTTATTAAACATGTGCGATTAGGATCGAAACCGAAACTGCTAAGAATTACACACAATAGCGGTGGTGTTGTAAACCATAACATTGAACTAGTGTGAATTAGGTAGCTATTACTTTCAACTGACATTGAAGCCAAATAATAAAACATGAAATTGTTATGTGTTGGTGATTGAAATAATGAGAAAGAACTGACCGGCACACAAGTGACAAATGGTAAACGAATCTTTGTTAGCGTGAAGATGGACAAGGACAATTGTTGGTTTTCTCTGACAATGGAACTCCGCATCGATTATATGTTCTTTTCGCAATATTAACAAAGGATGGAGTCAAACGAAAACAAAAATGTTCTGATATGAAAAAGCGGTGTTTGGAACGGACAAAAAGCTTGGTTATTGGTTAATATGAGCGGTATGGGTGGTCGGTTCCAGTGCCTACCGAGATTCGGTGCCGAAGTGGACCGTTTCTTTCTCCGCAGTTTTTCATTTATCCATTTGTTCACTTGGTACCGGTAGTTTCGTCGATTTGTGCTCGCCACGGAGGCGCTGCACTCACCGGCCGATGTCGCGGAGGCAACCGACATCTTCTTCCCCGGAAGTGTCAGAGTAGACTGCGTCTGAATCATAAGTCTAAATGATGGTAAGGTATGTTTTGAAAATTTTCTTAACATATCAACAAATTTCTGTTTACGTATTAGAACTATTGTCAAGAATGAAGAAAGCTTTTGTGCCAAACTAATATCGGGTAGAATTATTGCATAAGCGAACATTGATGAGCCGCTAGTAGCAGCCAGATAACGTTTGAGACTAACGGTAAGTGGATTGGCTTATACCTTGGTGAACATTGTCCGTGGCAGACTTGTCGTGTTATAGTTTGCAGATCCTTGGCCGATCCTTCGTAGCTCATCCAATTCGGCTGCTAATTGGCGAGCCGCAGGGGAAGATGGCGACCGGTATCTGAAAAAAACCACATTCAGAGTTCAATTGCAAACGTTGAAGAAAAGTGACGATACTCTATACTAAGGGAAAAGAAAAGCTGATTGACTTACGATTGATGAGGGTTTGAGAGAAAGGAACTGTTGCCGGAGATCTGGTGGCGTGGAGTCGACGACTGCGTCCAACTGCTCGGGGACAGTGAGGAGTTGAAGGAACACGACGACTGAACACAGGCAGATCATGCATTTGATTCCAGGAGCATCATGTGACTTAGCATTCATTGGAAAGTCGTGTAATATGCTCAGTTGTATACATAGAAGTAGTTAG
Organism: Koerneria luziae; assembly: GCA_014805365.1. NCBI lineage: Eukaryota > Metazoa > Nematoda > Chromadorea > Rhabditida > Neodiplogasteridae > Koerneria > Koerneria luziae. Next base: position 7,817 of record JACMIJ010000277.1, on the reverse strand, counting down.
AAACCTGCACAACGGATCGAGAAGAAGAGGGCGGATTCGGTTGAGATGAGCACAACGAAACGGGGAACGACGAAGAGTGCGCCATCTGATCCAGAGAGTCGTCCTGTAAACAAGTAAGCCTTCCATGTGTCCTTGTAATTGTATGAGAAGAATTATATTGTATTGTGTTGCAATGTGTTGTGATGCAATCTCATTCAATCGACTTCAATCGACAGCTTCTTTCGCATTTCCTTACAATGAACATTGTAACACAAGATCGTAATAACCGGAATTTCTGGGGAATGCGGAACTTGAGAACGTCAGTGTACATGAAAAGGTAATGGAACAAGTTGTTCTTGATAATGTTAACACCTATGGTAACCTATGCAAATAGTTATGCTGCGGTTCATCAATGTATGACATCACAATCGAAAATACGAGAAAAGTGAAATAACTACAAGTGAAATACAAAACAGCTTCAATTTTTCCGCGCTCCTAGAATTTCATCAATTTCGAACACGATTGTTCAATGAACAAACGCTACAGCTTTCAAAAATCGCTTATTCGAAAGTCGTTTCTTCTCTTTTCAATGTTCTGATGAGCGTCGCCTTTTGACAGATATGTCGGCACTCACAATCCGCCGTTTACAAATAACGTATGAACAGAATAAACAATTGACAGAAACATGATAGCTTTCCAGACTATTCAACGCCATCATGTGCACTTGACTAATGGGCATAAATAAATGATGACGCCAATCAGGCCGGGCCAAACGCAGATTCTTTTCTCTTTCTCTGTTAATCCAA
>JACMIJ010000276.1:0-22909 GCA_014805365.1 Koerneria luziae | reverse complement strand
TCGGCTGAATCGACAATAATTGTCGTTTCGGTCCAATCGACACTTTGCCCATTCGACACTTATACCGATTCAGCTAACTGTACATTCGTGGTCAATCGACTAAAGTGTCGAAAAAAGTGTCGATTACCGAAAAGTGTCGTTTTGCCAACTCTAATAAGAACCCTCGGACAAAGGATAATCAAATTAGCGAGCATTATTCTACGGTTCTTATTCAGGCGGTTCTTATATTGTGCGGCGCCACTTTCACACAAACAGCTCATTGTCAAAGAAGAACAAGCCTCAAATAACCCTCACGTGCTTGAGTGTTTAAAACACTCACATACAACATCTCCTAACCCTTGAAATTGCATGAACCTGCTCAAACCCGCCAAACCGCTCGAAACTGTAGTGTAACAAAGATACATATTGACACGAAGCATGCTTGCCTCAGTAGTAAACCAACCCCCCTCCCAATTCCAGTGAGCTGTTCAGTGAACTTTTACACTGACAATGAATAACTGTAAAAGATCACTGGAAAGTTCACTTGAAAGCTCACTGGAAACAGAAAAGCTTACTACTGCAGCTGCGGGCAGAGCTATGCTTCCATCGGAACCTATAGTTCCAAAGAAAGAGCAAAGTAGGTATTGCACTTGTGGAAAGAGAGATAAAACACATAAAAAATATCGAAAATATTCCAATGCAAGGGGCAAAACATCCTTGTGCACTCAAAAGATGGGGTAAAAGTGTGAGCCGGCTGTGTTCGGGGAATTGTGGGTATGCCTGCTGCTACTCTCCTAGCAAGAAAAAAAATGAGTGCACACTATCGGGAGAAGCACTTCAATGAAGAAGATGCGACAAATTTTTGCTTCGGCACTACTTATACGCAGTTTTCCCCCGCACAACACCACCTATCATGTTTTCTTCGACCACCGCCAAAAACATGATAAAACCGTGTCGGAATTGTCTTGAAGCTCATTGTCAGAAATATGTCACGCATGAGACCCGGGTTCGATCCCCGGCGATTACGTCCTCGCATAGCCAAGGTCGGCGTCCCCCTCCGGGTTGAAAGTGACACAAAAGTAGATTTACAGTGACAATATCGGGAAAAGTCGCATAGCCAATTGAAGCGGTTATAGACAGCAAATTTGAAATGTTGCATTTTTACCGATAACCATATCGACGGGTTACGTTTCTCCACCTTAAAAACGGGGTTCACTCTAGTGTCTCTCTAACAATAAAACATCAAAACGGGGTACTTCAAATGGTAAGGTATCCCAAAACTGGGTGCCCCGACGTTATCAATAACGTTCTTGTGCGGCCAATAGATCGACCAACTTTCTGTGATCGGCAGTAATCAATCAACTGCCAAATCGAAAATTAAACTTTTTATGTCTTCAATTGCTTTCAAGGGCGAAACGCTGAGATCACGTGCACATTATCTGTGAACCACAAAACAACTAGAAATTAGTCAAATCCATCCTCGGGTACGTTTAAAATGGGATCCACTGGCATACATCGACAACAACGTTATTGTTAACATCGAGGCACCCATTCCCCCCATTTTGGAAAACCGTAAAAATTGAAGCGCCCACTTGTGAGTCTAAATGTCCAATAAGCACCTCGCTCCTGGTGTCCCACATTATAGGGGGTCCGAATTGTGGAGACCTGATGATATGTCGATGCATGTCTAATAACCTTAAAAGACCCCAAAGTGTTCCATTCAAAACAAGCCCCCTTCAAGGGGCTATAATTGATCATGGGCAAAATTTTACCCTTAAGAGTCAGAATACTTAAAAAATGTTCATGCTAAAATAAGATTCTAACAAAAACAAACAAATCCATTGCCAAATCAGCGCAAGCAACAACCAATAACTGCAAGAGAGAAAAAACTCGAAACACCACTGCTCGACTACGATTGGAACTGATTGAAGAAGAAATTGAGGCGTGAGAGATCACATCGCACCGCTTTGGCGCCATTACATGAGAGCAACCGTTCAATGTAAGTTCTCATAGTTCTCAGAAGAACAGTTATCAAAAAGTGTGACATCATTCAATCCGAATGTTGAAGTTCTAGTGAGCGTTACAAGGAATTGGTGACGAAAGGACTAGGAGTTCACAGTTCAGGGCATCAGTACCGCGGAAACAGGCATACCATAAACGGTAACGGTTCAACGATGAACAAAAATAGCGAGGGGAATAGTAAATAAGGAGATCGTTACCAACAACGTTGCTGTCGCTACACAGGTAGTGAACAAGTACGTTTCTATAACTGTCGGAAAGACCAGAAGCATTTCTCAAGGACGAAGAAGGGGCCTTCCCTAAGGGGCTTCCGGATCCCATCATAGGACAGACCATATAGGCGGACAGTCGTGATTGCCTGTGAGCATTCTATGTCCGTCCGTTCTCAGCGTACATCGATATATCATGTTTTCCACGTTTTGGAAACGGGGTGGCCGGCTAATGTAAGACGCCAAAGACGGGGTGCCTAGTGAAAAATTAGGCTCATAAACTGCTTCAATGCTAAGGTATCCCAAAATGGGGTGACCCCTATCAAGAACGCAGTTGTCGGTCTCATTAACTCTGTGACCGAGTAAATGCGAGTTTCTGTCACAAGTCACAGAAACATTCCCGTGCATATATTGACAGTATAGTATTCGCGTCGAAAGACTAAAGAGTACAGTCAATCAGTACATTCAAGGGATTCCCTGCTCTCTCTCTCTCTCTCTCTCTCTCTCTCTCCCCATTCCAATTGTCTCATCACTGTTCCGCGAGTAGCTGCATGATCCGCAGCATTCCAAAGATCGGGAACCGAAAAAAGGGTGGAACAAGAGATACGGAATGTATTGCACTAAAACTATAAGGAAACGCGAGGGAAAGAAAATAATAACAATTTGTATTTTTTAAGTAAGTTGTATCTACAAAAGAAATGAAAAAATAACAAAAAAACAGTAAAATATGCATTTAAAAAAGAAGAACGGAAAGAAATGACCCATTGCACAAGTATTAGATTGAAGGAACACGCCAAAGCTGCACCCAAACTAGAAATTTCCCTTTCAACACTCCAAACAACCATACCTCATTGCAATTATTAATTTTATTTTTCACTTTTCTTTCAGAATGTTGCATTATTTCATAATAGTGTACAGCCAATGTAAAGTTATAAAAAAATCATTTAAAAAAATACATAACGTACTCTTGACAGTGACCTCCTTGGTATCTCGGGAGGCGGCACATCGAATGACCTCTGCGGCGGGTTCAGAACATAAACCTAAAACAGTAAGTAAGATTGCATTACTTTAAAATGCATGTACAAATAAAGTATAAACGAAATATGTTCATAGTTAGTTTAATACAACAAGTTTTGGAAAGCCTGGGTTAGACCTTTCTCAGATGCATACAATCGTTGGTGAACCACGTTGGAAGTTCAATACAACCAGGAATTAACTGTTCATTCTTCTTTAAGTATAAAAATGATATTTTTGGAAGCGTTCCGATAATGTGTACAAAAACTGATAAACACGCGCAATGTTCAAGTGCTTTTATCGCGTGCCTGTTCAAATCAAACACAACAGAGACAACTGCAGCGGTAGTAAACCTTTCAGTTGCCAGTGAACTTTCCAGAGACCTTTTAGACTGAGTTACTGTAAAAAGTCACTGGAAAGCTCATAGCTCACAGGAAACAGAGCAGTTTACTACCGTAACAGATAGCTATCCAGTGACCTTTTACAGTGAGGAAATGTAAAAGGTTACTGGAAAGCTCACGGAAAACAGAAGAGTTTATTACTGCGGCTGGCATACATACATCGACATGTAACGTTTCTATTTTTTTTTTTCGAAAACCGGGTTCCTATTACAAAATCAGGCTCTCGAACGGGGTGCTTCCAATGTGTTAAGGTATCCCAAAACGGGGTGCCCAAGCGTTATCAATAACGGTGTTGTCGATGTATGCTGGCATATAAGACAATAAAAGAAAAAAACACTTACCCTTCGATACGGAAAAAATGCCCGGTACAAACGTTTAAGAATCATCGGAGCCTACGCTGACGGCTGAAACGGTGGCCAGATAAAGCTGGTGATGATAAAAGAAATGATAAAAAGTTACTAACAATGATCAACTGAGTCAACTACATTGTGAGTGGCAAGCCCTAAGTATACACCAAATAGTAGGTAACCAGTCAAACTATCTTCTTAATGAGCCCAACTCTAAGTGAATTAAAAGCTGTGGCCTTAAAAGCCTAAGTTTATGTAAGATAGCAGAAAACTATTTCGTTACCACAGCTTGGCTTCAGATGGTGTCGAACACCTGGTTGCCACTCACAGTGTAGTTGAGCCGATAAAAGAAATGATACAGAGTTACTAACAAAGATCGAATTACTGCTTCCTAGATGAAATGTGCGCACAAATGATTGCTTCATGTATCATTCGAAAGAATATTCATTAGCATAAGCAAGCATTATGTTGAGACAATGCAGCTTCCGCCAGTTATAAATTTGCGTATTTCTGTATTCTTATAAGAAAGCCTTTGTTTTCGTAAACAAACAAAGCACCGTAAACCGGCGGAAGCAACATGCTGCGGGCAAGTAGCATCCGAAACTCGACTGTAACACTAGCAAAGACTATCGAAATAACTGCAACGGTTACTGAACGTCAAAGGATATCCGGTAGATTGTCAAGAATATATCTTGAGTCAAAAGTTGAGCATTAGACAGTAACGGAACGAGTTTTAGGAGCAAAAGTTTGCAACTCTTCAAAACTAGCAAGTTGTGAGCATAAATGTGTCATTTAAAAGTAACAAGGAAATAAACAAACACATAAACCAGTGATAGGCAGAAAGAGTGATAAAACTCGTGAACAGATTTGATCTACGCGTCTGATTACAGAGACATAGCGCGTGTGGTGGGGCAAGGCTGTTTTCTTTTTTTTGCCATAACCAGGGCAATTGCGCCGAAACATGTATAAAATGCATAACAAGACCTCAAAATACACTTACCTAAAACAGCATGAACCAGCCGATTCCATAAAACAACACTTCCGTAAAACCGGGATTTTTGATCGAACAATAAACGAAAAATACGCCAATCACGTTAACGCATTTTTGGTGCCAGCACCCCTTAGGTGCCATAAAAGGGGCGCTAATTTAAATTATTCAAACAACAATATTGACTTTCCAAGAAAACAATTTTTGTAGTTAGATTTTGACTAGTTTTTATTGTGTGACATGATCTATGCACGTAACTTTAGAGAAAGGATACACTTACTTTCAAAAGTACTGCTTCCCGTGGACTATGGTTTGCCCTGACAATAAGTGTTGTTAACTCTTTCGATATTTGTTGACATAAATAGTATTAATTAAATACTAATTTGTTGTTACAACTTTAAAGATCAAGAAATGGGGCGTAATCATGAACAATAACACATAACCACACCCGACTTGTTAATGTTCTACAGCAAACACAAGACTATACGGACATGGCAAAAAAAAACGCACAACGCTTCGTAACCGCCGATCTAATGTTCCTCATTTTCACACAGAGACTAAGAAATTAAAGAAAAGAGCAAGGAACATGCAAATTTGTATCTGGCGATTAATAAACAGCTTCGACACGCTGTGAACCGGATTTTACTCCTTCTAAAGAGCAAACACAAGTCACAACACTAGTCCACAAAACACGTCCTTCTCGTTTGTTCCGATTGGAAGTAGAAAAATAACGGACCGGGGGATTGCATGAGGAGCTGGCAATTGTGTGGCACGACTTCGCCGAACAAGAGACACGCAATGGACGCAATGAATTTTCGGCGAATTACCACCGTTCGATAGAGGCAGTGTTCCTCCTTTGCTGTCCGTATATCGGGTACACAATGTTATTTCCGGCCTACCGTACCTCATTTGCATACGGTCATGAAGGTCTCTCTTTTGAAAAAAAGAGATATGCAAATCTAAGACCGACCTAACGATAAGTTGCACTGTCTCGTGTTTCATTAGTGAACAAAAGCATATTTTTCGCCGAGGTGAAGGTACTTTGCAAAAAAATTCCCGCCTAGAGTGCTTCATATTGTATAAAAAACCTGCATGTTAGTAAAATGCCTTACTAAAGAACGACGGTTTGGAAGAAAAAGGACACACTAATTGTATGCTGACAGTAAGATATGCAACGTGTTATGCTTGCACAGTACTGTATGTATTCATGTTGGGATGCGAAATATCAAGGTTATCTTATTTATTTGCGTGTTCCTCTTGTCAGTCTACAGTATCTTAAAGGTTTGGCTCTCTGCATACATACACGATTAGTATAGTAAATTTTTACAATAATACCTACTTTCGTTTAAAATCAGTGCCGCCTCTCAACATGTCATTTCTCTTACACCCTAGTTCCCCCCACCTCACATTGTAAGTGCCTAGCGCCTGTGTGTTGTATCTTATTCACTTGTTGAATAAAGTATATATATACATAGTTGTATTCTTTCGAACACTACGCATAATTTTTTTGACTGTTTGGTGGATATGCCAAAAACGGAACAAAGAAAGTCCAATTTAATTTTTTAAAAAAAGAGACACATTTCTTAAGACACATTTCTGTGTGGCGACTGAAGCCTGTATGTAATGCAAGTAAGTGAGGTATGTTAGAACATAACAGCAATCGCATATTTACTGTTCACGATAAGTCATCAATCTCCCGCTCATCTCGCATCAAATCCCAAGTCATACAAGAACGGATTTTGGATTTGTGGTCATCTTGGTGTTTACATGCAAACAATAAGAGTCGAGCAACCTGTTGTCGTTTTTCTTGTTGTTAGCAATGCGCCATTCACAGGCCATCGGTTTGACATTTTGCATTTTTATTTTGTTCTGGCAAGGGATCGAATCCTGAACCTTGTGGGTAATTGTAAAGTCGTTACCAGTGCACTATCATGTAGACTCTCAACGGCTTATTGTTAGTTTTTCCATGTCTACTCATGGCTACAAGCAACAATACGTATATACCGTGTTTTTGAGTCCCCCAATCTCGTTTAGACTTTGGGTTTTTTTAGGGTACCCTGGTTTCGTTCTTCACTTGTCCTGATGATACTTCCAATTACCTTTTGCTTTGATTAGTCTTTTGACATCATGTCATATTGAAGCGAGAGAAAACATGCTCGAAAAGCATGTCGCGGGTGCTGGACAATGTTACAAGCAATGTGTTTCACTTGCCTCTTTATTGTTATTGAAACATAAATTTGACAATCGGTAGCTCGTTCCATGAAAGACCATGATGAAGAGAAAACATCTTCAGCCACATATGCCCACAGGATGATTCCCAGGAGTTTTAGGTCGGCTGGAATACTTAACCAAGGTGTGGGTCAGGGGCATCACAGTACATCAATACCGTATCAGTAGGACTTCCACCGGCCTCAAATTTCCATATTCCTTCGTTCCTATGAAAGAAGTCTTTGTTGTCGTGTGCAAATGAGGTACAGTACATTGGCAGAAACAAGTGATTATCTTATCTTATCGTTGTCAGTAATGTTTAGCTGTTTGATTAACGAATAAGGTTATTATGGCATGTTTAACGTACAATTGATGGAAAGCTACTAATTGTAAGTACAACAACGCTATAAACATTGAGTGTTTAAAACACTCAAAATTCGCGGGATTTTTCTTGTGTGAGTTATTGCCGAGCTCCAATTGTGCAAACTATTTGCACTTCCACTTCCATTCGGACTCCGATATGGGCGAGCGACACCGGCCAGTGTAAAGTTCATCGCTTTTTTGCCTCGAGGCGTACCGTTCTCTGTCACTCTGCGTCTCCGCTTTCTGCATGCTCTCTCATCACTGTGTTCTTGATGTCGAGGAATGTGTGAGCTCCACACCCTCCGGCGTGTACTTTGGTTTGATCGGAGGCTTGTTAACCCCCCCCCCCGATTTTCATTTAGACATTATCAAGGCGTTATCCTTGATCATGATCATTGAAGATCCCGCACAAAAAAGGAACAAAGGCACTTTTTGTCGGTCTCGTAGAGTATTCACTTTGGATTGAAACACACAAAATCCTGTACCAGTTATTTTTTGGACAATTATGTCATCTCACTTCTAAAAAAACACATTAAAGGCGGAATACCAGGACAATTATTTGTTGTATTTCCAGCCATATCTCCGTTTTGACCAAATACTAAAAGATGTGTTACTAGCAATAAGTAGAGCAAGATTCACTACACATTAGAAGAAGCAGAATTGATGTTTTCAAGTAAGTTTATATGATTTGCGAACACAATCATTCAAATAAAAATAATATTTGAATTTCGCGGGTTCGCCTGCTTTTTGCCTGCTTTTTCAGGCTGTTTTCTTTTGCTCATATCTCAGCCGCGAATGAAGCTAGAACATTCAAACTTTGGCAATGTCTTTAGCCAAACGATTCCTATCTTATAGACGTGTAGTCGAGGGATTCTAAAAGTCGTGGGAGTTCTCCTTTAAAAACACAATCTTCACTTAAGATATAAAATAACCTACAGGAGGGTCAATCACGCTAGCTACAAGACAATGTGCCTCAAACCCAGGTGTCAAAAAGTGCCTACAACTTTTCTTCAAGCATACGTTTATCCACAACGAAACCATTATTAAGTAACTTCATCTGCATTATCAATACTTTGTGCTCTAGCAGAAACATTGAAATAGCGAGAACTTGCCTACAGCATAGCGCTTGCTTCTGTTTCACAGCATGTTGTTACCGCCGGTCAAGAGTATAATATCATTTGCATCCGATTGGAAAATCGTCTCTTGTGGGAACAAAGGAGTATGCAAATTTGTGACCGACCAAAGTTCTACTCTCCGAACATGATTGTACTATTATCTTACCTGACTCCGTTCTGTACAAATATCCGACTGTTCACTGTATTCTTATTGTTAGGTTTCTTTCCAATTACCCATGTTTGCCAAAGTATTCAAAATTTTCACAAACCAATGTCATTTCACAAGCTCGTGAACCTGTACTGAATTGTGCAAAACTTGAATACGCTTACAAAATAGAATATATAATGACAGCCGGATATTTGTACATAACGGAGTCAGATACTCCCATAGTATTTCGCCTGCGTTTCGTTAATAATATCGTTGTCAAAGTGTGCAAAAATGAAGTTACTAACAATAAGTCGAGCTGATGTGAAACACTGTAAAGGGAATACGCAAATTTGTGACCGCTGGAAGTCACACTGTCCCAATGTGAAGTGCGGTTTGTACCCACGTTCGCTTTCATGCCGCTAGGTCCGTTTTCCATTTCCTATTCGTCGTCCTTGCCCTCTCTCACTCACAGGTCGCCACCCCGGCCTTACCCCTTTCGGCTGGCCCGACCTGGCTTTCACTGGCTCTCTCTCATGTGTTCACTTGTTTTTGCACATTTTCCTTTCGTTTTGTGAACGCGTGGTTATATCACTGCTTTAGCAAAGCCAGCTCTCACTTTTATGTCACATTTTGAACACCAGGAGGATATTTTATCCAATCTTTTGAGTAACAAAGGAACATCTTACTCCTCGTACTAGGACTGTTTCTACATTTTCATGTGCTTTGACCTCATTTAAAATTACAATAACATATTTTACCCCTCGTTTGAGACTGCGATGGGAATCATTACTCTGCGTGCAGTTACTGGCTTAACTTACTCCGTTTACTCCTTCATTTAATAGTAAACGCTAACAATAAGGATATTACTGATTGTATGCTAACAGGAAAGCAACGAAACATAGAATAATACTTGTCAGAATGCAACGTTTACATGTGTTTCAATAGGAAGATGGAAAATGTGATTAAATAAGAAACAAGCTCACTTTTTTTTTACTAAGTCCGAATTGTCTTTTGTTTGCTGTGAGATATGAATAAATAAGGCATAGTTACACGCAATTTTTGACCATTTTCCGTCTTTCAAGCTTCCTAAAACACTCAATCTGCACTTATGTAATTAAAAAAGCTACAGCAGTGTCAACCACACCCAGACCAAGCGGTGGTTAACGGGACAGAGTACTTTAAAGAAGGGTTATAGGCACTTTTTGACACCTAGGTTTTTGAGGTCCATCGCCTTGTACCTACAGTGGTTGGAACTCCTGTGGACTATTTAGTGTTTTGAATGCTGATTGGGTGTTTTATGACGGTTACAAGGGTCAAAATATGGCACCATAATAGAAAAATAACACATGTTTGGCCTCGGATATAGTGTGTTTCAAACCAAAGTGAAGACTATTTGAGACCGAAACGAGACCGAAAAAAAGTGCCTATGCTCCTTCTTTAAATATCGCTGTCAACATTTTTCAACAAGCAATAGTTATGTATCAATAGAAATAAATAAAAGTATACAAATTATAGCATTCCAGCGATCGAGACATTTGAGCGACATAAAGCAAAAGCAAGGGGGGGGGAAGCTATTTTCAGCTCCGAATCACAATGTGGAGTCTATCTGCATGTCAAAATCGTGTGCTCATCAACCGTTTTCTCTTTCGATAACAAGATCAAAGCCCGAAATTATCGCCTTATCTCATTAGCGCGAATCGGCGCATCCGGGAATGAATGCGCGACGCGTGTGACCGTACGCGTTGCGGTCCTCTCCTCAACCTATACAAGTAGCGGTGTGGAAAGAAGAAGATTTTGTTGCCCGGTGCGAAAGAGATGTTGTACACTGTGTCGCGAAGTATTGCCGTCCGCGAGAGAGTGTCGACGAGTCGGAGAGGCGAAAGAGGCAAAGAAGTGCGCGAAAGAGTGCGGAATCCGCGGAGGCGGAGACGGTTAGCGTGTACCGGTGGTGATAAGCATACAGGAAAATGATAAGATGATTCGCTCTCTCTCTCGGGCGCGGGCCAACCCAAAGACGCTTGTAAGCCGACGGTATTAGGGGTGGACGGAGAGAGTGGACCGCATCCATCCATCGATGTGTGGATGGAAACCGCTCGGTCGGGGACAGGGGGCCGGAAGTTCGTCGACGACGTCGATGAACTCAGTCTGACCCAACGAACTCAGCGGGCAAAGAATTGGATAAATATTTAGATATTACATACTGTTCATTATTGCTGCACTACGCAATAACTGGAGACAATCTTCCTGTTAGCGTTAGACATGCATTTAGTTCGGAAAGTAACGCAAGCTCTGCAATTTGGCGTCTTCGCGTTCTCGCTCGCGTTTCCGCTGCGACATAAATCAATGCTGATCGCGGCAACGCGAAATTCCACAGCAAATCGCCCGGTCAGTGTTTGTTTCAGTCAAGATATCATTGCAACCCGGCGGAAAAACCGTTTAGCGTGATAAATCAATCTGTCAGAATTGGAAGCAATGTCCTCATTCGTCGGATCGACCGACCTCCCAAGATCCCATTCCGAGGTGTGAAGCGGAAATTGGATGCATGTGTAAGATAAACAAGGATCATAGCTGTTTATAGATCTACGGTGTAAAAATTTCCATATTCTTTTGTTCGGTATTCAATTTTTGTGCTCATATGCAAATGAGGTTCCATAGATCCGCGATAATGAAACGTGAGAATACACTTGCAATTACAGTTCAAAACCTCGAATTTAGCGTCCTGATGAAAAGACAAATATTGAGTCTTATTGTTAGAGAAAGGAACACGTGGAACGTTGCTCCAGAACAAAACTGCTTGACCAGAAGGTTTTAACAATAAGAGCACAAAGAACGAGTATCCCCCTATCACTGCTAGTCTACGCCATTCCAGCAGTTCGTCGTTAATATCCCCCATATTTCGGATAACGCGGATAGTGATAACGGTTTATCACCTCCATAACACCTCCTTTCCTTCCGATCTGATATCGTTATATCTATCTCATGAGCCATTTTATAGGCTAATGGAAAGAAAAAGGAGAAGGAAATTTATGTGAGAGAATGCGCGTACCGTCAAAATGTTTAATGTGGAAGCTATCAATTTCTGGATTCATATTCAGCATTCATGAAACATTATTCAGTCAAACGTAGGTCACGTTCATTTATACAAATCACTAACGACGTTATAGTTTGCCCAGAGAGACCCATACTCCAAAAAACGTGCACAATAACTGCTGAATTCGACAGTGTCAACAGAAGTTCATAAGGCTAACATAACAGTAACCTCGAAATACAAAGGAATGGAAAGAGTGAACAATGAAATGAGCACATTTTAGACTGGTGATCTTAAAGTAGCTTCAATACTAAGCGCTAGATGTGGGCGGCAGTCAGAAACAGCTTCTGATAGATAACCTCCTGTCATCGGTAGAAGAAAAAAGGAACTCAAGAATGCGGTGGCGACTTTCTGGCACCAAAAAGAAGCTTCTTCTCACAAGCAATAAATGTCAACGCTTGACAGGTCTTTGTGATTCCGATTGCGAGATTGCACTACCAAAATCCATTGCTAACACACCAAGCTTCCCCTGAGGAGACAAAAATTTACCAGATCTTGGGAATAGGGCAGTCCTCCTTCCACCTAACAACAAGAAAGCTATTCCGCAAGACCAATTCACCGATCAGGAATACTTACCTCATTTACCAGAATTCTTAAATCAAGCAAAATAAAGGTCTAAGATATAAGATAAATACTGAAATGTACTCATCCGGTTGTAAGAAGTAATAGTACACATAAGAGAAATGCTGAAATATACTTATCTAGTTGTAAAAAGCAAAAGGATTCATAAAATGCAAGCACACCTTGGATCTTCACGACGACGCATGTTGGGCGCAATCTTCACTTACTTGGCCGCCAACATCAGGCGCAACACTGAAACACTCACAACAATAATTGAAGTTCAAAAATAGCGCCAAAATACGATATGATACACGAGCGGAACAGTAATTGAAGTTGACGGACGACACTTCATTCCAATTCTCCTGGACCTAACAATAAGATGCACAACGCCTACAATAAGCTTAATAACGCTAAAAAAAGTGAATAGCCTTCCGGCAAAAAAAATGTATTCACTACATCTTCAGAGTACGAAGAACATTTCTCCAATGGGAAAACACTAACTGTTTTTGGACACGCAAGCATTCTACATGACCAATAATAACTCTTTGAGGTGCAAAAGGTAAAGAAAAGACAAATTTTTGACCATGAACAGTGGAATTCCTCGGTGAGGATTTCTGATATGCCAGAAACAGGTAAATCCTGTGGATTCCATAAGCACGGAAACAAAAGCACATATGCAACATAATACTATCATATAATTAAAGGAGGCCGGAAACCGTCATTTCATGCACAAAGAATGTGTTCAAAACACGTGTTTTACAGACCCGCCACTTTTGTGTGCAGGAAATACACATAAGCCAATTCCTCGGTAAACTGGCGGTTTCCAGCCCCCTCTAAGAATGCAAATAATATGTAACAAACAATAATACCCGTATGCATCCCTTCAAAAACGCTGAGTTTAGTCTCGTCAATGGAGTCAAGTGGTTGAACGGTCTCCCCCCCCCTATTCCACCCTTTTGGAGAAGGCAACGCGCTGACCCAGAAAGAGTGAAGAAAGGAAGAGAAAGAGAGAGTCGAGAGCGGCCAACACTATCAATCACTGCACGTCCGAGTTGCTACTTTGACTACATTCACCGGACAGTTTCTAGACAATTTCTAGACAATCTCGTAAATGTGAAAATATTGTATTAAAGGAGGCCGGAAACCGTGAATCTTTGGAGGCAAGATGCACCATTTCCTTATATAGTTGCCCCCCTCACAGAAGTTGCGGGTCCGTTATACACACAGTTCTGCTAACACGAAATAACGGTTTCAGGCCTCCTTTAAAAGGATGCCATGTTAGGCGTAGAATAGTTGAATAAGGAGAATTAAAGCGAAATTTCTACTTGTCCGTGTAAAGTTGGGGCAGATCGGTTTCGTTCTGTCCACTATAAGCCTTGAAATTGGAGTGTTTATAACACTCCTATTCTCAACAGGATTACAAATTATTACCGAACATTGAAGAAAATAAAGTGTTTTAAACACTCAAGCAGTAATAATTGTAATGATGGCTGCTGAAACACACAATAGTAACACAACGATGTCCAGTACGAGGTACATACATGCGTAGGCTATATTGCCTGCGGCAAGCAATAATGCCCCCTCAAACGGCTTCAGCTCATCAAGAAACAATTTGAAGACAACGGAAACGATAGACGCTATGGCAATATTGTTGCTTAAGGATTACATAGTTTGTGAAACTGGTAAGCTTAAAGAAGGCCGGAAACCGTCATTTCATTCATTAAAAAATGTGTTCACAACGAATGTTTTATGGACCCGCCACTTTTGTGTTTATGGGATACACATAAGCGAATTCCTCGGTAAACTCACGGTTTCCGGCCCCCTTTAAACAAAGCAAATAAATTTTGCACATCTACAAAGTGACAAATATGAGAGATTGTAGGCAAACAAGTGGAAGCATACCGACCAAAAGATTTAGATTTTGTATAATTCTTGAAATCATAGAAAGAAACTTAGCGAAACGATATTCTTAAGCATGTACATTCCCTCGTATCCGAGATACAGCTTCATCTTTCTTGGCAGAATTCTACATCCAAACATTTTTGTCGAGAAATGCGAATACTATATAAAAACAGAGAAACACAAAAGTACTTGGACCGTACATCATTAGGAATTGTTTTCAAATGCGCAATACAAATCTTTGTTTATGGTCATAACCGAAACGACAAGCTATTATAACATATTAACTCCTGTGGTTGTCTCACCTAATGAAAGAGGAGACCAATTTAACAGCTTCAGCGTTCCAAAACAGGTTTGTCAAATTCAACAAAGCATATATATCATAGCGACATTCCATGCTTGAAAGTCCTTGGACCATTGAAAAAGAGAGAGAGAGAAAGAGAAAAAGAGTTTTAAAAAAACAATATAGTAGATTTGCTGGAGGCCACAATTGCTGCTGCCAACCCACACTCGCAATGAGGCAAACCGAATTATCGTAGAGCGGGCAGGAAATGTTTCTCGCTAAACGCTCTGTGAGGTGGTTAGGGGAACTCGTAAGGCAAGCCAAGCCAAGCCAAACCAAACCTCCCATGTGCCTAACAGTCGGTCATAAATCACGAACAAATGAGTGGAATGTACGAAGCAGCTTGATAGAGGACTGAATACTTATAGTTCTCTTATTGCAAGTGCTCAAGATTGAAAAAAAGTGAACAAAAAACCAAAATAACGTTGTTTTTTTATCTTACAATTAGAATAACACAAAAACAGCATGTTGTTTCCATCTGCCGAACTTCATTTGCATATGATAACAAAGATTTTTCCGTCAGGGACACAAGAATATGCAACTTTGAGACCGTTAGAAGCTCCACTATCTTGATGTGGATTAAGCTTGCACAACAATAACAAACATAACTTAACACTACTTACATGCTTTTGATTACTAAAGTAACTAATTGTAAGCATAAAGATTAAAATTAACACCCGTTATCACCATCATGATCGTACAGTCCTTATCCGTCCCAAGTAATTTCACCCGATTGATAGAAGGGGGGAGAAGGCACGATGAGAATGTTGATAGTGATAAGATCTATCGACAAATGATTATCGGAGGACAAGAAGGGAAACAGTCTCTGACAGCCGGACAACGGGAAAACTTCCCGCCGACATGAACAAGATAGCATCGAGGAAAGCTTACCAAGCTTGAGGGTGTTGCTACTTGTTACTACTTTGTCAGTTTATTAACATAGGCTTAAGGCTACGAAAGCATACGGGCATTGACATAGTAAGTATATGGAATGGTAGTTGTAACAAGTAGCAATACCAATAACTTAACAATCCTCAAAAAAAAATTCCGACAATGAGAAAGCTTTCAACCATTCTACTTGAGTGGAGCTAGTATTGTGTTTCCAACAGTAAGCAATAAGCAATATTACAATAAGAAAATGTTCGAGCAAGCCGTGTTAATGAATTACGGTGTATCCAACAAAAAGTAGTGCTGGAGCAGACGAAATATCTTTCTGAATACATACGTTTGGACGTATAAGATGCTAACAACAAAAAGAGATATATCATGATCCCAACAGCTTTATCAATTGATTATCATAGTTTTCAGCGATATCACATAGTCTACGATACGTCCATAACTCTGCATATCCAGTTGCCATCCCACCGGCTTCACCCCTCCACACACGGGGGGCACGAACCAGGAAACTCTCGCCTAACTAGACAGCGACCGACCAAAGGAGGAGAAAGAAAGACAGCGGGCGGAATAGATTCCGAACACAATCAACTAAGGAGTTGCCGACTGCCAGAGCGCGCATGGGTGTGGCTCTCACCCGCGGGTGAAACACCGGGTGATTGATGCCTGGTGACGGTAAGAAAACGTTGCCCGCAGGGAACTGTTGAGCCTCCGTTTCTTATAATTAGCAAGTATCCAGCAGTTGATTGCAACGTTGATTGTGTTCATTTACGATCTCCAAAAACTAGCCAAAAAATAGTCTTCGGCATTAGGGGAATACATATTGCATCGTCATTCTAAAATGACACCAAGCTGAAAGACGAAATACCGCAACCACATTAGCCGCGTACTCCCCCCCCCCTCCCAGTTCAATGAAAATCACATTTTCTGTCATGCTCCTAACAATAAGAAAACTGAGACACAAGAAAAGACAGGATCTGGGCATAACACGCAATTGTAGTCTATGCATTACATTATTACTTCTTTTTCACAATCAGTAAATGTATACATCCTGGTACTGATTGAATTATTGACTCCTACAATTGCAAACTTTTTATAATGTTATTGGAAGTCTGAACATAAAGACACAAACGAAATCACCAGCAACAAGCACAGAAACCGGACCGAAATAGTGATAGATGCTTTAAATTGTTTATTTCTTTATTGCCACCTGTTGATTTTACGAGGTGGCCGCAAAACTCTATAAGGGCCGGCTCCCGTTAGAAACACTGCCTGCACCTATAGCAAAACTATCCAAACTGTTTCCAGCAAAAGTGCTCGCAAAATATGAAATTTCCATGAACCTGTGAAGCTTTAATGAGCTACAAAATATAATAGGTTGAATACGTTAACAACATTAGAATATAGAACGACGGTTGAATGTTTGTACAGAACCAATTCCGATAGTACTATTGGCTTACCTGACTCCGTTCTGTACAAATATCCCACTGTCACTGCATGATCAACTCTTATTGTTAGGCTTCTTAAGAAATACACAAATTTGCTAAAGAATTCAAAGTTGTGGTAAACCTATAACGTTTCCCAAGTTTTGAGCCTGTTATGAACTGTGAACAATTGGAATATGCTTTTCAGAATTGACGATATGGCGACAGTCGGATATTTGTAAGGAACGGAGTCAAGTATTCCAACAGTAGCCCGCCGAGGAACCTGCGGAATAAGTGGAATGAAACAATAGTACCAATGCGCGTGTGAAGCCAAAACAAGATGCTGCAAGAAGAAAAAGCTGTCGCACCGTCAGTTCTGCTATCACGTCAACGCAATTTCGCTTCCGCTACACATCATACAAAAAGAAGTGATCACGCCGCTACAACAGGTTGTTGTACACAGCAGAAACACCCAAAAACCATTTCGCAAAGAGTCCAGCGGAAGGCAAGAGAGTACAGACACGCAGACAGTCGGGCAATACAAGGTGAAGCTGACCAACTACTGGATGTATTACGGGGAAAAAGCCAGGAAGAATGTTGAGGTGCATAATAGACCGGCTAATACCTGAATGCACTTGCAAGGACACGCGGTATCATTCGTGATGTAATTGAGTTTATAAGGACCAAATTTAAGTCGCAGTACTTTAAGAGAGCTTTACAATATCAATGTAAAAAATTAAACATCTATGTAAAAAGGCTTTCGGATGCCTTCTTATTGTTAGGGAAACAAATCGTGAGGTGGCATACATAATGCACAGTCACAAATGTTGTATCACAAACATGGTCATATCAACTGAACCCGACTCTTGCGAATACAAGAAATGCCCACTGATACCACTCCAAGAGGCCCTTGGGTACCTGAACCATCAATGAAAGGTGTGGGGGGATGGAAAAGGCCATCACCATCCAAAGAGGGACCGAAGGCAATCGGGCAAACAAATGACTGGAGAAAGAAGGATGGCGAAGACACAATCGAGAAGCCAAGAAGCTACGCTATTATGGAACAATGGACTCTGTGACGGTCACGGGTTTTAGTCTATAATAGTACAGTTACAGTAACGCAGAACCAATCTACGGTACCTCATTTGCATACGATCACAAACGAGTCACTCCTCATAAAAAAGGAATAGGCACAGTTTAGATCGGAAGCTCCACTTTCTCAAAATGGTGTGAGTAACGCGTTTACAAGCATGATAACTTCCAAAGCAATCCTGGATGTCTTCACGTACAGTAACGTACTTCCATGTCAGAAGCACCAAGACCGGTAAGAAACGGCACCGATTCATGGCCGACAGTAAGACGATGGGCACAAACGACGGATGAACTTTACTCATCAGATTTGGAATGAAGAGAAAAGGGCAGTCGGACTGACCACAATCGATAATATCACCAAAGAGTGGAAACATTTCCTGATCACCCCAGAGAATCAACAAAAACAATGTCGACAGCATAAACAGGACATTGAACAAGCGGATTGAAACATCAGACTTCCATCAAACACTATCACAGAAGAGCGTATAGAACGTTCCGGTCTGTTTTGTGCTTCACAAGTAAGTCATAGAAGACAGATTGGCAGCTACAACAGTGGTCAAAAACGATAAATGTGCTACCAAGGCGTCATCCATTCGTGTTCGGCAATAGGTAGTGACCGTTTCAGGAAAAGTAATCGGACCGGGTGGATGCTTGCCCAAGTTGGGGCTTAATATGCCCCGCAACATCCTGGCCCTCACAGGACCCCCAAAGGCAAAATACCTTGATACGGGAAAACGTTACTCAGTGCCACCGAGAACCTATACGTACAGTGAAAAAGTAGAGCGACACCGAATAGACCCTAATTTCTTCGTCCTTGAGTTGGATGGTGGTAACGTAGTAAATCGTTGATAATCTCGGGGGGCCCGTTAACGGTCGTTAGGACACCCCGAGAGAAGGGTGGTCGTAAACGTCTGGGACCACCCGCGGTGAGTAAACGAGGACTGTGATCACAACAGCCGTAGTAGTAAACTCTTGTATTTCCAGTGAGCTTTTTAGTGACCTTTTTCACTCATTCATCGCAAAAGAACACTCGTAAACTCAATGGAAACACAGGAGCTTACTACAGCGACAGTTGGGAAAGGAGAATTACAAAATGAGTAGAGAGACTAATGCGCCATAACAATAAGAGTTGCAAAGTCACAGTACTCAAGGCACAGTGTAGCTGCTACAGTCTAGCCATCCCAACAATCAATAACATTGGACAGATCAAAGCAAATAATGATTTGCCGAGCTTATGATTAGCGAACAACAGAGTGTTTTCGTACAAAACCGACGTTTTTGCAAAAGAAATTGATTGATATCTCACAAAAACGCTCTCTAGTAGAACAAAAAATTCTTCAACTACACAAATTCTTCTCTGACCGTACTCATTCTTTTCCTCGTTCTTCATATTAGTGAGTGACTAATCCTGAAACAGTCGGGGCTCATACGCAATTAGGTAAATTGTTTGTTCGTTCTTTTTTTTGCTATTAAGCTTGGTGAGCCCATAGAATGGTCATACACTCGCACACAGAATATGCCACAAAATGTCGACTATTCCACACCTTAGCTTCCTGCACAATATTATGCTGGGAAATCAGAGCCACTCGGTAACCAAAAACAGGACAAAATTATTCAGTTCTCCTGCATGCGACGAGGAAAGTAAGTAGTGGTGTTCCCGGAGGGCCTGCTGCCTGGCCAACTCCTCCATCCTCTGTCAAAGAACATTAGCGGCTGGTTCGCGGGTCCTGCTCTCTCGCGCCTTTTATTGGCCAATAATGTGTGAAGAAATGCACAGAGCGAGACTGGATACATATGCCTGTGCGTATGTAAACCATATTGATTAATGTACAGGTGGATGAGTTCTGTCTTTGTATTCTTAATGTATCAATAACAAGGCAGTTATTGTACAGGCTTGCCGTTCACATATAAGCATCTTATTGTTATACTCATACAATTATGCAAGAAATTGTTTGATAAAAACTTTAGCATAAGCTAATCCCTAACTCTTACAGGATAAGCCACCCACTAACAAGAAGAACTTGTCAGGAACGAATAAATATGGTCCGACAAGAAGTTAGTAACAGTTTTTTTGTTCCACAATAGACGTGTCTTGCAAAAATTTGTGTAAGACATCAACCTGATAATCGATAACGCGGTCAACGGGTAATCCCCCATAAACGATCGTCAAATTTGTCCAAAATGGTCATATTATGCCAAAAACGATCATAACAATCACAATAACGAGAAAAGTGAAGCGTTGTGTGAAACCGGTAAATCGTAGTGACAATAAGCGTATCGACAGCGTTCGGGTTTGATCTGGGTTTCGGGATGAACAGTGAAAGTGAGGGTTAACTAGTAATCATATAAAACCAGTATCATATGGTTTCTGCATCGATACCATAAAACAACGTTCCCACGTACTTCCTTTCTTCACAAACCATGTTACATACAGCCACCAATAACACAATTTGTTAGTAGTGTCTTCCAGTATGCTAGAAATTAGACTGGTCTAGTAATAAGACTTGTCAGAGCTCTAAACACTATCACTATTTCTCAGTAACAAACAAATAAACTGTACAAAACAACTTAAACAAACATAAATAGACGATAATCGGAACACCCCGAAGAAAGTTCGCCCGGAACAAAAGCACTTTAGGGAGAAGGAAGAGGTGGTGGCTGGAGAACCGGGGAAATTCCCATAACACCAACATCGCCCCCACTCGATCCCAGAGAAGCATTCGCTTATATGGACATACAGGAGAACAACGAAAGAATCACAACGACGCGATACAATACATGGCGTTATAATTGAATATTTGAAAGAAATAAGTTATTGAATACTTGAAGAAGTATAAAACACACTACAAATTTCAAATTGCAAGCGTCAGTCAATCCTAGTCAGTGTCAGAAAGGAAGAAAGGCACAAGGGATAAGAAACCCAGAACTACAAAGAAGAGCGCCTTAAAGAAGGCGTAAACTCACTTTTTAAAGTACTATGTCAGAACATAAGACTCGGGCATAGTAATAAAAAAGTGCATTCACTCCTTCTTTAACGGTAAATTTTGAAGAATGAAGAAAATAAAGTAAAATTCGTAGTTTGTAGTTTCCGTTTCAATTTGTAGTTTCCTTCGAGTGCACAGTCCCGGATAACGAATGGATCCCAGAAAGCGGCCGGGCGGCTGGCTGCGAGCCGAGAGCATTTTCCCAGAGGCGAAAAGCTGACGAGAACCGAACAACATCCTTCTATCACTTTTTACGGAACATAGCAGATTTCCAAATCATGGTATTGGCATTCAAACTGTTCAGAAAAGTTGAAGGGGAACACTGTTACCAGAACATAGCAGATTTTATTTGGTCTATGGGAGGTATAACAGCCTTGCCGAGGTTCACTAATTGTAAGACATAATATCTGAACCATTTAGAGTTACTCGCGAAAGGTCAACACTGGTCTGGCAGGTCAGCCAATTGTCGTTCCGATAAAAAGGACAAAGGGCGATTCCAAACTCAAGCTACTAGTGCCGTCTTAAAAAATTTACCTAACAACAAGACGATGAACATTGAAAAAAACTATCTGTCCAAAGACTTACCTAATCAGTAGGTATTCACTTTACTCTTTTTTCGTGAACAAATGCATTCTTTCACTAACAATATTGCATAGCCGATACATTCCCACGATGTTTCAACAGAAACTAACAACAAGCACTGCTTGGCATGTGCTGTCCGGCAGAGCGGCCCGAGTCAACTCTCTGTCAACACATGTACCACACACATGCTGTGATGGTTCGAAATGTGTTATGCTAGCAGCTAAGAGATGCTGATAGAGGAAAGGGCAGTCAGGTACAGCCCCAATCCTGACTCAGACGATTTCGACAACTGGTGGCCAAAGAAGGCAAATAAGTCTGCCTGATCCCTGCCAACGTAGGGCAAACACCAGCCAGTATAACACAAGTAACATCGTTGACATGCTTAACATCTTATATTCAAGGCTTTTGGTCATTTGTTGGTTGGTAAAATGAACTCGATGGTAATGAAACTTTTGATCTACCAACAATTAGACGATTTCGTCCACCATGCACAACGGGCCCAATATAAGAACAACCGAGATAAGAACCGCCTGGATAAGAACCCTAGAACAATGAATGCAAATTTGATTATCCTTTGTCAATTGGTTCTCATGCTGTTCTTATTCTTGCCGGCGCTAACGGATTGGTGCAATAGCGCTGAGCGTTCCCATGATAGACCGCGATTGATAAAGACAAATGACAGTCAGACCCGGAACTAATTGTATGAAGATGAATGAAGAAGGAGATGATCGAATCGGAAAGGCGGACTGGACATAACATAAGGGCATGAATCACAAATCTCACGAAGCTGTGACTCATTTCTGGAAAACAGAAAGACATCTGAAAAGGACATGTCCTCACAGAATGATGGAGGGAACAATAAATGAAAATAGACATACATATGTGCTTTAGTTAGATCACAAAGATGGATAATACTCATGAAACAAAAAGTAGGAAGAAGCACGCATAAGTACGAACAGTGTTACGTAGAACCATCTTATTGTATTTCTAATTGTAAGACACGTCACTTTTGCTGTGCGTATGCCCGTGTCATAAGATGTGTTTCCTTACTACACTGCGAATCCTTGAGAACAATCTTTACTGGTAAATATACGCCTCGAGCAAACGAAAACTCTCGATCAACAAATCGATAACCTCATGAGCTCAGGTCGTGTATCTCGCGAGAGAGAAGAAATGATGATGGCGTTTGACTAGGCAATTGATCATCTCTCGAATAGATGGAATGATGGTATTGAACAAAACGAGATCTTG
>JACMIJ010000275.1:0-22916 GCA_014805365.1 Koerneria luziae | reverse complement strand
GAGGGCTCCTATCGAAGCTCCGACCCAAGATCCCCCACGAGTACCAGTCAGAAGGATTCCTATAGAAGCTCCCACCCAAGATCTCCCACGTCTAACAGTCGGGAGGGCTCCTATCGGAGCTCCCATCCAAGATCCCCCTCCCCCACGACTACCAGTTAGGACTCCGATCGAAGCTCCCACTCAACGTCCCCCACGAGTGCCCATACAAGCGCCATCGAAGATGCCAACTGAACACGTGTCCATAGACTGCTTGCCCCGGACTGCATCTGGAGGCTCACGAGTTGCCACACTTCCACTCATCCGGAAGCGAGTCGCCACGGATCCATCGCCACTTGACAATCGTCTTTCACTTCTTCCTCAACTTGCCAGACCACAATTTGAGGTTCTTTCACCTACAGAAACCGTAGCCCCGAAACACAAGAGAATCGAGGCGCCATCAACGGACGCGATTCCGACGCCGGCGACGAGAAAAATGGCTGTTCCCTCAAGGTACGACCATGATAATATGCAGTTGTTGTTGCAGGGAGAATGTGCGACAGCGGATCTCAGCACCGTCGACGGGCAACCTTTTGGTCGTGATTCATAATCCTCGGTGAGTCAGAATCGGCTGACAAGAATTGCCAGGCCGACAACCGCCGCCCGTCCGCTTATCGTCAACACGGCGCCTCGCCGGTCTGCCCCCGTATCCACCCCGACTGGTGCCGTCCGTAAACCCATTCGACGTGTGAAAAGAAACCTCGGTTCTGCCACCCTCTATGTGTGATAATGACCTGTGTTCTGTGATAAATGTGTATCGAGACAGTGTTGTTGTGTCGGGTGTGTACTCGCTGTGATACCGGGAAGAGTCGGGCCATTGACCACCTTCAGATGGCCGAGATAAACCAGCGAGCGTCGGTGTCTTCACCGGGACCACCATCGCCGCCCCCGGGTATCCATGCTCTGGCCGACACGGCATACGATAAAGTGTCCGCATTCATCACCAATCAGATACAAGGTCTCCCTCGCTTACTTGTCATTGTCAGAAGGACAGCTCCGGCTGTCCAGTTGCGGACTGATATGACCCGTGATGAATAGGCATTAGGATGAGGATAACTGGTGGCGGCACCTGTGGGGAAGAGCAATGCGATTGACACCAATACAGGCACGATGGATGAATACTCCGTGTTGGAGAAGATGAATCGAGAGACCGCTCAGCGATACCGAGACATGATCTCTGTCGGACAGGGCGTCGTCCACAAACTCGACAAGCTCAATACAAAGTGTGAGACATTGTTCTCTCTATGATAATGAAGACATTCCTCTGTATACGGTACAGTAGCACTCACCTTGATAATATATCTCTCTGTTGTGCGGTCTCCTGCGGAAGCACTAATTTTCTGGATGACTAGCATATGATGGTTAAGGGGATGTGATAGGTGAGGGGGCGGTGCCTGTTTATGGTTGGCTGTTCAGATGAGACACTTCGTCCATTCCTGCACCAGATCGACGAATTGGACGAAGGAACGAAGAGATTGGATGAGGCGGCGTCCAAGTTGGAGCAATATGTCACTGCCTTAGGTCTGTCCGTTTTCTCTCTGTCTGTCTGTCGTCTCTCGCTGTGTTATTCTGCCGTCCCGGTCTGTCATCGTTTTTCTATGTAGTATTCCTTCTTTCATCCGTTTTCGCTCTCTCAGTCTTCTTTGTTCTGTCATACGATGTGTCAATCTGTGACAAGTCGTCGCGGTTGTTGTGTGACATTCTCTCTCGTTCTCTTGTTGTCTGTCATTCCCTTTGTCCTCTGCTTCTCCCTTTGTCAGTCTGATTTCTCTGTCAGACATGCTTATTCGATTGGCATTTGTTTCTGGAAGTGATTAGCTGCTTTTTCAGAGCATCGTTTCGGGGCGACAGAGGGACGACGCGAAGGTGTTTGAGTGTGTTGTATATATTATACCGGGAGATGCTGGGTGTCCTGTGTCCAGTGCGTACTCTCCGCTCTTCCCCTCTTATCCTACTGCGTAGTACTCAATCGCTCAGTTTGTGTTGTCTCTTTCTTTCCCCCTCATTGCTTGATCCGTTGGTTAAACTGTTCATGGCTACTCGACATAATCAATAATGATTGGGGTGGGCAGTCCGGTGGGACAGCTTCGGTTCGGTGGTGCAGTGGTTGTCCAGTGGGCCAGCCGGTGTCCGGTGGGACAGAAGTCGGGGGGCATGTCGCGGTGCTGGAGTGGACAGTGCTAACAATGCGTGTGTTGACATTGAAGGGAACGCTTTACTATCTGGGAGGGAGTGTGTTCTGTCCTTCTATCTCCAACACAGAAAGAGTGTTCTGTCCATCGAGAATGCTGCTGGTCATTCTAGTCTTCCTCTTCATTACAACGCGTTGTAAGAGAGCCAATGCTTTTTCCATTCTTCTATCCTCGTATTCGTCTTCTCATATTATCGTTTTTTATTGCATTTCGTTCTCCTGATTTTTTTGATATTTTGGGAGGAACGTGTCGGGCTTGTGCAGATTATTCTCGTATTCTTTGGGGAAGTATAGTTGGGAAGAGACGATGCACTTTTGCCCCGGCAAACACTGATGATGGTGAGTATGTCTGGTCAGTGCTTTTACCGCGAGTTGGCGCGAGTTGGCGTGTATGAGCGCGGGCGCCAGGTTGTTTGAATGATTTGCAGATAGGTTGTTCCGAGTACAGCTGAATGTGCCACTGATGAGGGATGCGAAGGGTGCATTCTCTGTTGGCCGGCCTCGTGCTCGGAGTGTTAGCTATTAGTCTACTGTGGGAGACGAGGAGGACGACCAAATACACGGGTACGAACCACCAACCACAACATCAACTACAGCTCGCAATGTGTATACAACTCTCTGTCTCATTCCGCATACTTATTCCATCAAATACGAGTTCCCATGTCAGAAGAACAGAATAGCCTCCCAAAGTGTCCTAATGGCTCTCCAAGGACTCAGTAATTCTCTTTGTCTTGATTGTTGAGAGTGTGCATTTAGGTGTATTAGTTGATGATGCAGCTCGGGTTGTGTATGTTGATACACATTGGGCGCGGCGTACGCGGAGGGAGGCGGCATGGCGCGGACAGCGGATATTCGGGTTGGCGCGCGAGTGCGGAAGACGTTGTCGCGTGCGATTACGCGATGGGCAACATGTATACACCTTGCACTTGCGGCGATACAAAGTACACAAAAGGTCTCGCTTTTCCATCTGTGCAAGAGATTTGCTGTTCAAGTCATTCGACATTCATTCCTATTGTGCAATACATCACCTCGAACGATACACTGGAGGCCAGGCGCGGGCGCGTCCCACTGGAATGCGTCTACGCAGCCCGTGCTGACGGAGTCAGGGAGGAGTCCATCGTGAACCTGTGCGACAGCGAAGGATCCATCGTATGTCCGCCTCCCCTCAGCTTGACCCTTCCCGCAGTTCGGTCTGGTGAACCTGCCCCATGGTGTCTACTCTGTCGAACCCGTCAAGAACAGTGGCAATCGAAGTCGACGGTATGGATGCTGTGTGTTGACATGTGTTGCAGGGAACATGCTCTACATCCTCGAATCCCTCGTCCTTTCGATTATTATGAGGGGATGTCATCCAACGAGAGTGTGCTGTGGGAGGACCTCGCAGGTGATCTTCACAACACGCAGCGCGCACTTTTTGTGCGATATTTGCGCGCTTTTAAGACAAAAAAGGGCGCCATGAACAAGGAGGCAATGAATGGGATGAATGTGTTGTTCATTGCAGTGAGAGGCGAACGATCCCGTCGAGCTGCCAATTCCTGGGATTACCATGTGGAGGTGCTCGTTGTGGCCGATGTGGAGATGTGGCGATATCACGGCGAGGGACTCGAGGCCTATTTGCTCACTCTCTTCTCCACAGTAATCCCTCCATCCCTGTTCCATCTCTCAGGTTGCATCCATCTATCGCCATCAATCCCTGCGTGCCTCCATCAACATTGTCGTCGTCAAGATCCTCATCCTCAAACACGAGCACGTGGGTGTCCTCCTCTCGGTCATCCCTTCAGGCGGGTCCGACCATCTCTCCGAATGCGCAAGAGACTCTTCGCAACTTCTGTCGATGGCAAGCCCTGTACAATGGCCGGAATGGGGAGTCGCTGTCCCATCACGACGTGGCGATTCTCCTCACCCGAGGGGACATCTGTCGGTCACCCGGCAAGTGTGACACACTGGGATTGGCCGAACTTGGCACCATGTGCGATACCGAAAAAAGCTGTGCCATCATCGAGGACAATGGACTGTCTGCCTCGTTCACCATCGCCCATGAATTGGGTCACATGTAAGGAAGAGGGCAGATGATGGGATGAGGAGAGAAGGGACGGGATGAGGGATAGAGGGCACATGGGGATGAGGGATATGAGAGGGAGGGACACGATGGGATATCACAGAGCACACGATCTCATCCACTACATTTCAGATTCAACATTCCTCATGATGACGAACGGAAATGTGCACAGTTCATGGCACTCTCGAAACAGAATTTCCATATCATGGCCCCGACCCTCGAATACAATACCCATCCATGGAGTTGGTCTGCCTGTTCATCGGCCCTCCTCGAGAGATTCCTCGACTCCCATCGGGGACAGATCCAGTGCCTCTTCGACAAGCCCTCTGTTCGCTCGTACTACGATTCCCTGTTCGAGGCCGAGCCACCTGGACGCAAGTATACCGTGAACCAGCAGTGCAAATTCGTCTTCGGAGAGGGAGCCGAGATCTGTCCATATATGGTAGCGTGTTCCCCACAACCATCTCTTCCAGCCCGCCTGTCGTCGTCTCTGGTGCTCCGTCACCTATGGGAACCAGATGGGGTGTCGCACACAACACATGCCGTGGGCAGATGGGACTCCCTGCCATGGTGGAGGCGGAATACAACAGGTTAATACTATACACTTACATATACAACATAGTGGATAATGGAATACACTCTTATCCATCACTACAGTTCTGTCACCGTGGAGAATGCGTCGGAATGGCTCCGGAGCAGAGGACGAAACAGGACGGGGGATGGGGAGAGTGGCAGCCATGGGGCCAATGCAGTCGTACGTGCGGAGGAGGCATCCAGAAGGCAGCCAGAGACTGCGACAGTCCACGGTATCACAGAATGCACATTCACACCTCTTCACAGACCTTCGAATGGCGGAAAGTACTGCACCGGCCTGAGGGAGAGATATCGTTCGTGTTCAGTGGAAGAATGTCCATGGGATACTCCGCCATTCCGCGATGTACAATGTTCCGCCTTCAATAACAAAGTAATGTTTTTCATTGTTATTGATGGATATATTTGTTTGGAAACGATCTGTTGCTACGGCTTATTGTAAGCATTGACCCGTAAACATCTGCGTTATCATAACAAACGATCGTACGAGCCTTGGGGGTTTTCTTCGCTATTGTGCTGTTTTCTAGGACACCGGTATTCACGGTCTGCCGGCCAACACACAATGGATTCCAAAGTATGGAGTGGCCACGAATGAGCGGTGCAAATTGTACTGTCGGGTGGATGGATCGGCGGCCTTCCATCTCCTGGGAGACAAAGTCGTCGACGGCACCCAATGCGACCCCGACAGTGACGATCTCTGTGTGGATGGCACGTGCACCACAGCCGGATGTGATCGAGTTCTCTATTCGACGGCAAGGAGAGATCCCTGTGGGGTCTGTGGAGGAGATGGATCGACATGCAAGACCGTCAAGGGACGGTTCAACGAACGAGGAACATTCGGATACAATGAGGTGGGACACCCTGCGAGTGTGCCAGTTCAGTAGTAAAAAGTCACCTTTAATGAACTTTGTATGTATTTTTATCCATTTTTACTTGTATCCTGCCAATTCCCCCTTTATCCTATCAACTTAGTATACTTTTAGGTGATGAAGATCCCCGCTGGTTCGGCGAACATCGATATCCGCCAGCATGGATATCGGGGACAAAAGGACGACGACAACTATCTGGGTTGGTTCTTCCGTGTACTGTCTGATGTGTTGTGAGAGTAAAGTGTATTGCAATGTGGGAAGAGAGTGAGTGGGAGCAGGGATGTGTTTACTTCTGTTGCTTTTGCAGCTCTGCGTGCACCGGATGGCACATTCCTATTGAATGGTCACTACCAAGTATCGGTATATCGGGTGCAGATCCCCATCCAAGGAGTCATTCTGGAATATTCGGGAAGTGATCTGTCCATTGAGAGAATCAATGGAACGGGTCCATTGAGGAGTGATGTGTATGTGCACGTCCTCTCCGTCGGCAACCTCTATCCTCCCGATATACACTATCAGTATATGACAACCATCGCCCCTCCGAGGACTCATTCATGGCGACTCTCCGATGCGTACACCGAGTGCTCTTCCCAATGCCAAGGTATTCTACATGGTTAAGAGATCCTTTTTGTTTCTTTCACTCAGCCATTATGTGTTTGTTGTTGCCTGGTGTAAGGGTATAGCTATTCCTTGCTCTTCAGGCACCCAGACCCGTCAGTTCTCGTGTGTGGATTCCTCTGGTCGTCCGGCGAATGAACAGGAATGTACAGGGAGAAAGCCCTCGACGGACACCCGAATGTGTAACATCGACTGCAAATTCGAATGGCACACGGATGATGTCGGGCAGTGCTCCGTCGCATGTGGAAGCGGTATCCAACGAGTGCGCCTCACTTGTGCCAAGGTCGATTTGTCTGGCAGAAGTCCACACCAGGTGCGCGCCTTTGACATGATCGTATTGTCCAGGCTGCTTCTCCATCTTTGTGTCCTTCTCCGGCTCCCTCATCAACTAAGAGATGTTATCGTGATTGCTCGGGGAGGAGATGGTCCTACGGGGAATGGTCTGCGTGCTCCGCCACTTGTGGACACAACGGGGTCAGCAGGAGAACTGCCAGGTATCAATTCAGACATCCTCACTGTTTCTTAACTGTTTCTTACTTACTTCAACATTTGTACAAATGTATGTAATGACGATAAGGCAATTACGACAAACTTTTTGATAATTACCCCGTTGTGCGTTGGATACGGGCAGAAGTTGCGCGAAATGACTGCCTCGTTGAGTAGAACAAAGTTCTCACAGCATATTAAGAATGAAGAAAGTAGAACTTTTGCCAGTCAAAACTTTTCATTTCTCTTTATTGAGGAGAGTGAAATCTTTGTCACTGCATGCAAATTAGGTACTGTAGACCAGCGGAAGTGGAAGTGTGTTCTCATACACCATGTTTCACGAAGCAACCTTTTAACATCTTTCAAGCCAGTAAATGTAGTTTTTCCCGTCTTTTTTACCATGCCTAGCTAATTCTTAAATCTTGTAGCAGAGCTATGTTCTCACAAAATAAAGACCAACTTTGGCAATCTTAATAATGAAAGTGCTTGACGGTTTAGTAAGAGCAGTTCTTGATAGTATAAAGAAAGAGACTGAAGGAGAAAGGGACTGAATTCTTGTACAACAACCATATATGCATATGTGAACTACTCTGTCTAGATGTATCGAGAACAATCGAGTGTTGGACGATGCATATTGTTCGAGGGAAGCGAGGGAAGAGGTTGAACGGGACTGTGGACGGACACCGTGTCCACGTTGGATATACGGGGCATGGAGCGAATGTTCGAGATCCTGCGATGGCGGTGTCCAATTGAGACATGCGACGTGTGTGGATGTCGCTGATCGAGAGGTTCGTCGATGTTCTTTTTGGTGTCTTTTTCCTGGTTGGCCATTTCTTTGTCCAACATCTGCCCATCTATCGCCTGTTGTGGTCATCTGCCCTGTTTTTGTGCCACTCTTGTTTTTCTCACTGTATGCCATTCCCCTTCTTTTGTTCTCTCTCCTGAGGTGAGTATGTTCTCCTCAGGTTGCTCCATCTCTGTGTCCCCCTCAACGCGATGATCGTCGTGGGTGCAACGAGCAGATGTGTACGTGGTGGAGGTTCGGCACGTGGTCCGAGTGCTCCGTCTCGTGTGGAGTCGGAGTCCATACAAGAAATGCAACCTGCGTGGACAGGAATGGACGGCAACTGGATTACGGTTGGTTGTACAGTTGTATTCATGAGCATATGGTAATTAATATGATGCCGATAAATATGTGTATGTATCTTACAATTAGATTAGCACCATCCAGTCTACACATCTTCCTTATGACTGAGATGAACGTATGATTCAGTTCACTGTGATGCTCGTGAAAGGATCATCCAGAAACCGTGTACCCGTCGGTCGTGTCCAGGATGGCGGGTCGGGGAATGGTCCGCATGCTCCGTCTCCTGTCTGGATGGATGGCAGTCTCGTCGTGTCTCCTGTTCGGAGGGAGAAGGTCTCCCAGATTCTCCTCCTGAGATGTGTGGACCGTC
Source organism: Koerneria luziae (assembly GCA_014805365.1). Lineage (NCBI taxonomy): Eukaryota > Metazoa > Nematoda > Chromadorea > Rhabditida > Neodiplogasteridae > Koerneria > Koerneria luziae. Next base: position 14,609 of record JACMIJ010000275.1, on the reverse strand, counting down.
CCCTCCTCCCTCTCACCGTCCCTGCAATCAGGGAACTTGTCCATTCTGGCGGATAGGCGATTTCGGCCCGGTTAGTCGCTCTCTATTGATATGACTCGGATATTCAGTGTTCCGTTTCCTGTGGAGAAGGAGTTCGCATGCGCGCAGTGGATTGCGTGCACAAGGAGCAGGTCGTCGACAACTCGTTCTGCTCTGAGCCCGTTCCTGCCAAATCCAACAATTGCAGGTACTCTTGTCACAACCATTTATAGGATACGTTACAGTAGGCAGCCGTTTCTGTTGAGAATTTGCACATTTTTGGGCCGGCCTGTTTGTTTTGGTTGATTGGTGATATTGAGTGTGATCGAATGCGCGGAATGGACTGCCTCCGACTGGTCGGCTTGTTCTGTTTCCTGTGGAACGGGAACCCAGGGTAGAAGTGTCACATGTTTCCGTGGAAAAAAGAGCGTCAATGATCTCGAATGCAAGGTATTATGCATCTACCTTTTCTCATTTTCTTTGCTATTTTTGAGAGAACTTCACAGCCCCTCTAGGGGTCTAATTTCCAAGTTCTCCAGTGTGCAATCGTATAATATGAGCTTGTATCACTAGAACAGAGACACTGGCTGTTCGGAAGTAATAATTAGTTATTCCACTCTTTTTAGTCGTAATTTCGCGTCTCGTACAATATAACGAGTTTCTCATTTGAATTTTTTTCAAATCCAATTAGGAGTTCAAGAAATAACAATTGGGGAGGAAGAAAACAAGGAATCTTCTTGCCTCGGGTCTGAATGGCGACCACAGTTCACCGTAGTTATTTCCCTCACAATTCCCTTGTCGCCCTAATGAACCATTCCATTGGAATAACGAGGGATTATGGAGAAAGAAAGACATGAGAGGAACTAAACGAAGAAAATGTACACAATGCGTAACAGGAGGGATGTTCCATCTAATTCCCTTAGACTCCTCGTCCCCGCAACGTCCGTCACTGTGATCGTCCTTGTCTCGCCCCACAGACAACCTCGATATCCGTCTTCTGGGCAACCGGCCCGTGGTCAGACTGTTCCACAACGTGTGGAAGAGGAGAGCAAAGGCGACAGGTTGGTTAGTCAAGGAAACATCTTATTGTCTGCACTTACGATATCACGCTGTACAAATATTCCACTGTCGCACCATGTTCAAATTTGTTCCTAACAGCTCACAGCAGGTTCACAAGTGTGAAGCAGCATAGGTTTGTGAGAAATTTCAATTTATTACCAATTTTGAGCAATTGGTAAGAAACATAACAATAAGATTTGCGCTTACAGCGGCAGTCATATATATACAGAACGGAGTGCCAATAGTGTGCTTGTCGTGCAGGTGATCTGTCGCGAAGGAGATGTGAATGTCGCTCCAGCTCGTTGTGCTGAGTTGGAGCGAGTTGAGTCGACTCGCTCTTGTGAACTTCGTCAGTGTGCAGAATGGAAGCTCGGCGAGTGGTTGCCGGTATGTACTGCTTCGTCACAATCTCTTGGAAGATATTACACGGGGGCGCATATAAGTCATGATATGTCATTCTTATGTCATGATATGTCATTCTTATGTCATGATATGTCATTCTGATGTCATGATATGTCATTCTTATGTCATGATATGTCATTCTGATGTCATGATATGTCATTCTGATGTCATGATATGTCATTCTGATGTCATGATATGTCATTCTGATGTCATAATATGTCATTCAGTGTCCGGTCACGTGTGGTACGAATGTGGTACAGTCTCGAGCAGTGCAATGCGTGTCGCTGTCGAATCGTGTCATCCCCGACACAGAGTGTCATTTGCCCTCCCGACCCGACAACATCCGTCCCTGTGCCGTCCCTTCCTGTCCATTTGGAAGTCCTCTTCCAGGACAATGGAAGACCCAACCATGGGGGGAGGTGCGACTTTTTTCCTCATTTAACAGTTTATACGAAGAGCGTCATTTTCGGTGAACTCTTTGGTTTCAAAAGCAAAATTACCCCCTACCTAAGGTTGGACACTCCCTATGGAATTCGTACCTTCTTCTACACCCTACCTTTTCATTGTGTCTAACAGAGAATGTTCATTTCAGTGTTCGTCGACTTGTGGCGGTGGATTCCGTCGTCGCAATGTGACGTGTGAGAGGGAAATGTGCATTGGAATGAAACCGAAGATATTCGAAGTGTGTGGGGAGGATCCCTGTCCACAGGAACAACACGTCTGGCAAATCGCCCCATGGACATCGGTTCGTTCATTGCGAACATTCCAACTGTTTCTTTGTCAATTCTTTGAGGAAGACCTTTTGATCTACTGATCAATCATTCAATGAGGGATACTTTTTGATCTACTGGCCAATCATTCAATGAGGGATACTTTTTGATCTACTGGCCGATCATTCAATGAGGGATACTTTTTGATCTACTGGCCGATCATTCAATGAGGGATACTTTTTGATCTACTGGTCAATCATTCAATGAGGGATACTTTTTGATCTACTGGTCAATCATTCAGTGTTCGGTGTCTTGTGGAGGTGGTGAGCAGCGTCGTAGTGTGTGGTGCGAACACGTGGAATCTCGTCGGAAGGTGTCGGATGGCGAGTGCGAGAAGCGGAAGCCGGTGGAGCAACGCGACTGCCGCCTCCCGTCTTGTCCATCTGCCGCTTCCGCTTCCGCTCGCCGCGAATGGACGACTGGCCCATGGAATGCGGTACGAAACCCCTTTCGTGTATATGCGTCGCTCTCTCGTCCGAACTTATAGAAGTTAGCATCCAGAGATAGCTTTTTTATAATTATAATTATTATAATGCGTTTATTGTTTTTGTTCTTCAATTGCGGTTGTTCGAAGGATCTCATTGTCGTACGGGGAATAGTTGTTGTTTCTCGCAATCGAATAAAGTGTTCTGTCCGTTGTCCTGTCCGTTGTCCTGTCCGTTGTCTTGTCCTGTCCAGTCCTGTCCAGTCCTGTCCATCGTCCTATCCGTCCTATCCTTCGTCCTATCATTCATCCTATCCTTATTCTGTCCTCTGTCCTATCCTCCCTGTGCTTCTTTTGTCCTGTGCTAACCGTGTGTTTCCAATCTGACTGCATGGAGTGTTTCAGTGTTCGGTTCGCTGTGGAAAGGGAAGCAGATCGAGGATGGTTTCCTGTGTGGAGAATGACGTCATTGTGGCCAGCACTCTCTGTGACCAGACAACGAAGCCGAATACCACCCAGCCATGTCGAGGAAGATGTGCGAGATGGAAGGTGTCCGAATGGGGTTCGGTGGGTCACACATTCTTTTTTCTTCTCAATGATACCTCTACTTATCCACCCGTTGACACAAGAATGAGTGTATTCGAAACAATTATTGTACTATATAATTTGCATCCCATTCATCTTCTAAATCTATCAATCGCCTGCACTCTGTAGCACATGATATGAAGTTGTTGGAAGAGATGGTGGGGAAGGGGATTCTGGGAAAACCATCTCATCTAAAACCTATGGTTCAATGGGTAAGATATGATTCGTAATGGTGGAGTTGACTGGGGGAGTTCAGTGCTCGGTGTCCTGTGGAGTCGGAGTCCGTCGTCGACTGGTTCGTTGCCAAAGGGGTCGAGTGCACTCCGTGCCTGACTCGGAGTGTTCCCATCTCCCGAAGCCACAAGACATCTCCCGTTGTCCGAACGTGCAGTGTCCGGCGTACAGATGGATGACGACGGTGTGGAGTCGAGTGAGTTGTCCCCTCCGGCCATCTCCTCCTCGTAGTGTTCGAATCCATGCGCAGCCGAGGAACAGCATCGTCGCGTCTTCTGCCTGTCATCGATTGGACGCCGCGCGGCGCCGCGTATGTGTTCGCACACGGAGGCGCCCCCGATAACGAGGCGCTGTTCCATCGACAGATGCCCGTATCAATGGATTCCCGGTCCATGGAATACGGTAGGGAACGTTGATCCTCATTGTTCTTGCAGTGTTCACAAACATGTGGTGAGGGTCGACAGACTCGGACACATGAATGCCGATTGCGAAAAGAGCATTCGCCGTCGAAAGTCGAAGTGTGGGTTCCGATTGATAAATGCGCCGCCCTCCCGGCGCCGCCCGCCGCCCGCGCCTGTCACATGTCATCTTGTGAGGCACAGTTCCGATGGACTGTCGGACCATGGAAGCAGGTCTGTCCGTATACCATCTTCCTCTCATCTCTTCTCACAGTATTTCCAAGTTGATACCTCGATTCTTGTGATCCGTATTAATCGGCATCTGCATACATATGTCATTCAGTGTCCGGCTAGGGACTCGTAAAATAAGCTCATGAGAATCTGAGGAGGGATTTTCAGAGGGATTTTTTTTCTTTATTTTTAAAGCAGACTAAGCACAATGTTGGAGAGCATATTACATGTCTAGTGATGAGGCTTCAGGGACACCGTAAGTGTGTCAGACACACTGTCAGTGTGTCAGACACACTGTCAGTGTGTCAGACACACTGTCAGTGTGCTGCTGGCGTGTGCGCTTGGAATCCGCTCCCGCGTTGCAAGCGCATAACGTATAAAACGATATGCAGTATTTACAGTACGAACAAAATACGTTTCTGCCAAAAGGGAGCACCTGCACATGACCTTGTGGATGAATGTCTTCCAGTGTTCTACGACGTGTGGAGAAGGAGTTCGTCGGCGCCGCGTCCGCTGTGTGGACGCGGCGGGTGCCAAGATGAAGAAGGAGATGTGCGAGAAGGCATCTCAGCCCCCTCACGTACAGTCCTGCTTCCTCAAGAACTGTCTGCCTTCTACGTGCCAGGAAATACGGGCACAGAGCAATTTCGACGATGGCAATTATACTCTTCTTCTCGACGGATATCCCATACAAGTATGTCGAGTATCTTATTCACTTAGTCTATTCTAACAGTAAGTATGTTTGTACACGTAGACGTGCACTGTGCAGGTGTATTGTGACCGGATGAGTCACCCGATTCCCCGTGCGTATCTCAATGTCAATCCATCCACGAACTACGCTGAGATCTACGGCAAACGGTGAGTTGTCGGGAGATATTCATCCGCAGGCTCATGTATCCCATCACGTGTCCCCACAACGGGAAACGGAACGATTCGTGTCAGTGCACAGGGGAGGGCCATTCCGGGGCGGGGCGGACCGTGTTCAGCAAGGTCCGGATCGATCTCCAGAACAGGAAGATCAATAGTACGTTGTCTACCGTAATCGGGTCCAACCATGTTATAGTGAAAGCAAACATTTGCATTCAGTCAACGACTTCGCCTTCGCGGAGACGACGGAGGGAGTGGCGGTCCCGTACGCGACAGCGGGCGACTGCTACAGTATGAAGGAGTGTCCGCAGGGACGATTCTCGGTGGATCTCCGTGGGACGGGAGTCCGAATTGTCGATGACCTCCAGTGGGAAGATCGGGGACATCGAACGGTTTCTCGTATTGACAGAACTCATCGAAACCAACTCATCGACGGTCTCTGTGGAGGATTCTGTGGAAGATGTTCTCCCGATAAGTACAAGGGACTCGTTTTTGAGGCTATTCGAGTGTAGCTCATACGACTCGTATAGTGAGCTCGTATAATAGGGACTCTTAGGATGAGCCCTTTGTTTGTTAGGACAACAGCTCGTGTTGAGCCATGCATTGGCCCAAGGCCGGGGTCCTCATGTCGATCTCATCAATTCATTCCTTTATGATATGTTATATTGGCAAGCGGGTAACAGCACCGACACTAAGTACAATTGGAGTACAATTAGGTATCACATTTTCGTCGTCATGAATTATTAATGAATGCACCCGTGTATAAAGAAAAGAATAGTATATATAATATAATAACAAATGTTAATAAATTATTCTATGCGTATCACAAATTGAGCAGAGTAGAATATGTGTAGTTGGACAAACGACAGTGCGCCCACCTTTGAGGAAAAATCCACATGAGCCAGTGACCAGAAGAGGCTGCACTTCAGTAATGGTAAGCGCACTTTTAGCGTTTCTCTTATTGGCAGGACCCACTTGCGCCAGATCTCATTTGCAGTTTTCTGTGCTCATTCGCACCATATTTAAACTTTTCTCGCATACAAATCCCGAAGCTCACTGCTAGTTTTTATCAACATCATTGTTAGTATCAACGTGTAACTTTGAAAAAAAAGCTAATATTTAGTGCCAGAGCGCACCATTCTAAAGTTGCTTCAGTCATTAAGAGTTGAGCGATGGCTTTACTGGCTAATAGCGCATTCGGACAGGAATGTGATGGGGCTGAACAGTAGCCAGGACAGCTCTCCCAAGTCTGTCTATTCAATACACACATTCTCACAAAAGCGCAAAAAAAACAAAATGCAAGCCTAAAATCGCGCAAAAACATGATGAACGTGAAATTAGCGCAAGTGGGCACTATATACTAGGAAATCGAAAGTGGCACATCTGGACTGTCGCGAAAGGGCTACTGAGCAAGTGGGTTCTTCCCCTTTTGAGACATTACATGTCTTTCACGGGAAATAACTGTGAAAAACAGAAAAGACAGGTATCTCAAAAATTGCTAAAGAATAATATATGCTTATTACTGAGCGGATTTCTATACTTGTAGATTGCTGAGGGAGGTTCCTGACTGGGAAGACGGCGGTCGGGAAGCGGTTGTTCGGCGGACGACGATCTCCACCGGTCCATGGGCGGCTTTGAGCCGTTCGACGATTCGAGTCGGAGACTCGTCTGAAACGTTCTCCCCCGCGACCCGATAGACTCGATCCCCAACTCGGAGAGTTCCCTCTTGTTCGGCTGCCGAGTCGGCTCCGATCATTCTGATGAACACTCCTTCCGCTCCCATTCGCTTCGCGAGAGAAAGACCTAAACGGTTGTGATGAGATCATCTGCCAACATACCGAGTGATCCAGTGGTGCTCTTATCGAGGACGACTCGAATGGCCTGTGTGCCTGACTTGGCGAGTCCGAGGGTGACTCGGTCTCCCTCGCGAAGGAGGGCGACGACCTCCTTGTGAGTGCACCCGGCCACTTTCCTCCCATTCACATGGACGAGGACGTCCCCCTCGGCAATGAGGGGATTCCCGAGTGCCGGGTGGGCAGTGACTGCCTGGATCCTCGCTTGACCCTCCGATGACGCAATCTGGATCCCCAGGGAACCCGACTCGTTTCGATCCAGAATCACCTGAAAACACAATCATGTATATCACAGCACAACAATACCACCATCGCATCAGTCTCAGGGTTACGTGAGCATAATGAAAGCCACATAACGCGCAATTTTGTGTAATGTGCAGCTGGTAGTCGGGTGGTAGGTGGATCGATCCCCCCCCCCTCCCGGGTAAAACAGTCTTGCAGAAATAACTAATTAAAAGCCCGTCCTATAGTAACTGCACTTTTAGCTTTTTGATGCTCAATTATTCATCAAATCATCGTCACGTGAATCCTCTACGACTCCATCGGTCACTAGCACAGAAAATGGCAAAAAAAAATTCATTCTTGGACCTATAGAGTGCTCAAAACTTGCTTCACTCCTCAGTTCTCCCTTGCTACGGTAACCTGCCCCTCTTCGATTCTCCTTAGCTATTTTGAATCTAAATTTTCAAATAGGCGCCTCGTTTCTAGCGTCTTATACTACATGTCACGTTTTCGAAATATAGAAACATGACATGTCGAGGTATGACGGTACCCTGCTTCCCTCGGTTCTATCTAGATCCCTCGTTCAAGTATTGGGTACACTTAGGTATGTATCAGGAGACTGGTTGGGTACCTCGTTGACGGTTTCCTCATCGTCGCTCTCCTCCCCGACATCGTCGAGGTGTCCGCTCCACCCGAGGTCGCTCTTCCTGCGATGGACGATTTTCTGCAACGGCTTAGTGTGTTCGTCCATTTCGTCCTGTGGTTCATAGAGGGAAGGCGCCATGATCCGATATTCGCCTTCTTCATCCGAATCATCTTTTTGTCTGAACAGAGAACCAACGTATGGATAAGGACTTCCCAAGATATGAATCCATTGACAATCAACGTGGACAGTGGTATGTGTCCATTATAATGGATGATTGTATATTGTGATGGTGGAAAGAGTGCGTGGCCCCTCACCTGTCCTTCATCTCGAGGAGATCCTCGCTATTCAGTGCGGGGAGCGTATCCCCGATGGCCCCGAAGTCGGATACGGCGCGGACCCTCTTCTGAGGAGTGCGACGGGGGGCCGGAGGGGTGCGGGAACCAGACGGCTTCGACGAGGGAGACAACAGGTGCGCCTTCACATCCGGGAGCGTGTCTAGAGGACAACAATCATTAACCGGGGGTTTCTAGAACGTCCCATTCACAGTCAAACGATGACGGTATGAATAATTGTCGCGCTATTATAGCAATAAACATGCTGAACAAAGAAAGAATTATATGGCATATTTTGAATGAGAAAGCGATGGTCTTACTAGTGACGACCGCATCGAGCCGCGCCACCACGAGTTGGACTGTGGGGCGACTGGCCTTGACGAGGGAGACTGCGACATGTCGATCCTTCCCTGCGAGGGACTGTCCATTGACAGAGAGGATCCTGTCCCCGACAGCCAGTCCCGCCAGTTCGCCCGGTCCTCCTCCCGTCATACTCTTCACATACACTCCCGGCACTTTATTCAGATGACCGTCCACGAGAGTCAGTCCGAGACCCGTCGCCGGGTTCTAAGCAACAACACGTTAATAGAAAAACAGAGACTGTTTCTCTCTTTGATAACAACAAGAATGAGTGTACCTTGATAAGAGTGATTTCGATGACGTCACTTCCATCGACGTCTTCCACCAACTCTGCAACATCTACGAATACGAGTTGTCCAATCTCCTTTCTTCCTTTCATTCTTCCTAATTCTACTGTTTCCATATTATAGAAGGCAATGCCCGTATGATCAATTGGGGGAAGAGGCGGGGATTCATCGGGGGAACAATGAGTGTTATGATAGCATGGACTGGCATACCATGGTGGTGGATGGCCGGAGGGGGTGACGGGGGTGGCTGTTCCACGGAGTGCTGGCTTCCCTCGATGGCGACATCGGGCATGGCCGCCACTTTCTTATCGTTCTTCACTTGATTCTTCCACTGCCGCATCTTCATCATGAAACGATGTTGAGAGGCGGCGAATCGGACAAAGTACGCGCTTCTGAAGAAGAAGAGGGAATACAAGGAGACTGGAACAGAACCAACTTGGAGTGGTGGTCGGTGTAGAGAAGAGTCTGGCTGTCGCCGATCTCCACGATCACCAGTTTCTTCCGGTCGAACTGGAGAGTGTGCGTGTTCTGCCATGGATGGTCGGCGACCACAACCCGTCGATCTCCCTGTTGTTCCAGGAGAGACACTCCACGGGACTGGATGCCCAACCACATCGGAGACCCTGAATCAGGGTCGAGGGGAGAAGGAGCTCCCGCCGCAGCCTCCTTCGAGTGGAACACGCGGTACGTGTGACAACCATAGTCCGGCAGACGCTGGCAAGTCTGCAAGCACATCTCATCATACACAATTCGCAGAAAACAATACACACAATGAAGACTCTGCGTAACACTAACCACAATGAGAAAGCACATGGCTGACAATGAACATACCTGGATGAGCTTCATCTCGGCTTCTTGGGTGGGCGTTCCTGTGTAGTGAGAGTGCAGTTCACACAACATATGGCGGATTCTCGCTGGATCCTCCGTGATCAGTCTCTGAATTATATATGAAATCTTCTCAATCAATAAAATAAAAAGATCTTCTTGTGCCCCGGAAACATTAAACAAAAAACACTTTCAGAGCACTCATTAAAGCGTTGACCATTCCTACAGTATAAATGACACAAGCAGTTGTTACTAGTGGCAGATAGTGTTTGACGTCGAAGTAGTCGGTGACCGCAGGAGGAGGTCGATCGGAGAATTCAGCCTGGAGGGCGAGGGCTGCCAGATCGAAAGCCTCGTCCCTCTTCGGTTCAATTCGTCCTTCAAGAATATCATGGCGAAGTTGGAGATAGAGTTCATGGAGAGTGGCCGGAGTCCTGCAACGACGAGTAGAATTCTGTGCGGCAAATGACGTGAATTCACTTTCGGCTTGAGCACAGTCAAATAGAAAGCGTAGTTTTACAAATGCCTTAAAATGAACTAATCACTTTCAGAGTCACGATGTGCTTCTATAATAATTAAAAGAAGAACGTGTGACGCTGTGTATAAACGAATTTCACTGTTCAATAGTGCAGATCTGCTTGCAAACATATTCTCTCATTAGAATGAAATATAATATATGCAATCCAAGAGAATGATACTGCGAGAAATAAGGTACTTGATAAAGTCGATGTAAGTAGGGTAGAAGCGGAACCGGAGGAACATGTTGTATGCATAGACATGTGCGGGATGGTCAGCCAGCGAGGACTTCCACCCGGACGGAGCGAACTTCTCCAGTTTGTGTTCGTCGTCCAGAAAGAACTGCTCCCCATCTTAACAAACAAAGATGACTCAATCTAACAAAAGGGGAAACTTCTTCGAACAGTTCACGATCTATGGCACTAACCTCGCAGGATACACAGTCCGAAAAAGATGCTCTCGGTCACATTTGTATGTGATACGACAACGGAGAAGATATCAAATGCGGTGGCGTCAGATCGACAGGAGACCTGAATCAGGGAATGACGTCATAACAATCATCACAACACCAGCAATAAAACACGTAAAATACTATGACTGTTATAGGGCTCATTCATCCACTACACTCCACCCATCAAATCAGAAACGGGAGCGTACAAACGTGTAAACGACTGACTAAAGACATAACAATAGAGCATCGTCTCTATCATCACATTGGAATGTGGAGAGAAGGAGAGAATATGAGAGTGAGAGGAATGATTACCTGGATCACTTGTCCATTCAACAGGTGCACGAATACCATCGTCGCCTCCACTCTATTCAGGAACGTCTTCTGAAATACACCATACATTACATATAACAAGTGATGGACAAAGAATAAATACTAAATAAGTAAATGAGACTGACAAACCTTCTTCTTGGACGGCGCCTTCAGTCGAATGGGAGCCTGCTTATCCGTTTCGAAGAATTCAGGGACGGCGCGCGTCTTCTTCGGTTTCCTCCGCGACCCTCGCCCTGATATTCTGTTCAGTGCAAGCGAATTCCGCCTGCTGATGGCGGGAGGCGGAAGCGGAAGCGGAAGGTCGCGCAAGGAAGGCGGACGGGGACGAGAATGGATGACAACTGCATCCACTGGATGTCGTTCAATGGGAGAATCGGGAGGGGAATGGGAAGGAGGAGAATGTCGAATGGAGGACGGAAGGGACGGAAGAGGGGCTGGAGGAGGGGGAGGAGGGGGCTCCTCATAGACCGCCTCATCGGATGAGCTACTGCTGGGAGTCGTTCCTCGTCCCTCGTCCTTCTCCACAGGCGTCTCTTCCACATCGACAGCATGGACGATGTCATCCTCATCCGTCGAATACGTGTGTTCTCGTGGTTCGTTATATGTGAAGGATGGGGTTGTGTGGTGGTTGAGGGAAGGAAGTGGAGAAGGCTGCGAGTGATTGTGGTTGATGGTGGGGAGTGGAGAAGGCGATCGTGGAGGGGACGCCGTCTCCGATGCGTGGAGGACCTCATCCATTAGACTCCCGTTGTCTGATTCCACCGCCTTCTTAGTTGGTTCATCATTTGAATCAACTGAGGAAAGATCATCCTGAAAGAACTTCGATCAGAAACAATCCATTCTCCATAACAGCAGAATAAATGAGGACGTTGACTCACAAATTGGCCATCACCGAGAATCTCGATGAACATGGCGGCGAGGATGGCGGACGCATCCTTCCCCTTTAACTGGTTTCGCGCCATTTGTGCCATTCGAACAGGAGTCGGCCGAGTGCCGACCATCTCCACAGTGAGCACATTGACCAGCGAGAACAGATCCGCGTCCCTCGTCTCCATGGCTCCGCCCCATCGAAGAATCGCCCCAAGACAATACACAGATGAAGCTATCGGGTCAGATTGGCCTATTCGCCATTCTGGAGGATGGAACTCGTCCGGGACCATCTCTGACGATACTGGGCAGATCTGACAGACCATACTACACACAAAGAGTGACCATACCTCCACACTGCCGTCCATGTGAATGTAGACATTCTCGGGGCCGAAAGCGACTCCTTCGGGACACGACGGGATCACCGCCGATGATGACGCCGCCAGGGACAGCAACTCAGCCGCCACCAGACCGCCGCCACGGACCTGCACGTCATTACAATATCAACATCCATCCCGGCCATACCAAATAAGGTAAACTGCAAGCTAACAATAGCCGGCCCACAACTATAACGATATGAGTATAACAGCAACAAAGTGTCTCCCCACACCTTGTACATACTACAATAACATTAAATAACGGAGTACTAACAATAAATAAAAAGCTGCTAACCTCTACAATATCGGCGACGGTGATGGAGGGCACCGAAGCCATCCTGGAAAGGAGAGATCACAGACCGTCAGAAGAAACATAACCGGAACTCGTGCATTCATACATAAAAGACGCGATCCCGCAAAACGCACCAACTCTTGTACTAGTAGAAACCGAGGAGCCCACTTGTCCCCTATGCAAATGAGGGATGAGTCATCAACAGTTCCCTGTCCAAACAATAATCGAAAGCACCAGCTAACAATAACATTCAGCAAATCGAATGATTTCATCTCAAACTCCCATTATGACTATTCCCAAACTGCCAATCCATACGGCACTAACTGTATATGAATGAATGAATGCTAATCGACCACCGAGAAAGAAAGGAATGTGAATATTATGGAAGGGCGCGGGATAACAGAGAAACAAAGAGAAAAAAAGGAGCGGACAGAAGAAGACAGGAACCACCCCCGAGGGCACCTCCATGCAATCCGATAGCATGATAACCAAGAAGGCGAGAGATGATAGGGGGGGGGGGGGTTCCCCCATACCTGACCGGGAGGACCAACTGTATTGATCGATTGAACAATGATAGACATAGCCCGATGGGGACGGTGTCACCACACAATACACGCAGACGACAACAGCATTTATCCTCCATGGATGGGAGTCATCATACAATACATGGCATATCACAAAACGGGCAAGATGAGCAACCGGATATCACAATCAATACAATACAAATGGAGCGATCAATAATCGAGAGAATGTGTGAATATATCAGAATATATCAGAACCGTATGACCTCCTCCTTCTTCTTCTGGAATAGAGACGACTGTAGGATGGCACTGGCGAACTCCTCTCCGTAGTCATCCACCACTCCCTCTCCCACTAATCTAAAACAATAACAATAAACACACGGTGACGGAGAAAACACATTCGAAGAACAACTATCCACACCTGAGAAGACCTGAGCATTCCATGAGGGATCAGAGGGATCAGAAGAAACAAATACTCAATTCAGGGATCAGAATCTGAGTGACACGCAAAAAGCAATTTCTATGCATACGAATGCTCGCTAAACTATTTATTCCAAATAGTTGACAAATGGAATCTTTTGCACTTATACGTGTACTCAAATGATAGCCCAATGGGGGAAAACATCTACTTTAAAAACCGATCATTGAGATTTTTTCAAAAACGGATTGCTTCGATCAAATTTGTATGGAGCGAGGAAGAAAAACCAGACTATTAAAAATTTCAAAAATCGTTCGCCTTGAGAAAGAATAGCAGAAAGGGCTTTCCTCGAAGCCCATTAAGATACAAACATCATAACAGCTTATATTCTATTTGCAAAACTATTATCGCGGTTTGCACCAGAGGATTCCTCGTGCTAAACTTGTGCGTGACCTCATTTTCGAACCCAACTTCTTACAACAAATACAGTTTTGAACATTTGTCTTTGTGAATACATGGTTACTATGCATAATAAAGTACCGGCCCAAAATTTCAAATGCACAAAAGAGAAAAAGTGCAACGGTTCAACAATAAGATAAAAACGTCAAAATAAGTTTCATCATTGGCTTTCTAACATTTAAAAAGAATGTTTTAGGGTTTGGAAAAACGTGGTCGTCCCCACATAAGACACATAGAAGAACGACGAACCTCACTCTCGGTTTTGGGGGAACGGGAGGCGGATCCCTCCCATACACGATCCCGTTCAGATTATCGTATGCCGTCGATGGATTCGCGGGTCGCATATGTGTCTTGGGCGGCAGAGTGGGCGGATATTGTCGTTCCACGGAATGTCTCGGAGGGAGATTCGGAGGAGCCGAAGGAGATGGAGACGGGGAAGGCGTGGGGGAGGTACTGAGGGAGGTCCCGCACTCCACGAGGGCTCGATACGCCTCCTGGGCGGCATCTGACCATACAAGAGAGGGATCGGGAGGAGAGGAAAGACATCTCCTGAAGGGAACAGATCATCCTATATTAGACGGATCAGCACATGATACTTCCATCACATGATGCGCTTCCTGATATAAGTGAATTGAGGGTCATTTTGATGTTCCGTCATAGCATACACGTAAAACAGCTTCAGCAATTATAAAACGTTCAAAGAAAAAAGAATGAACCTATTCTCATCGGGCAACCGAAGGGTGTTGCTGGCGGTGTTGGCAACGAGTTCTTTCTCCGCTTTCTTGTGTTCCCTTCGTTTCTTCTCCTCGAATCTCTCCACTTCGCTTCCCGTCATCAGTCGCACCAGTCCCCCTCCCCCTCCTCC